>JAQIXS010001544.1:0-29153 GCA_034700785.1 Rossiulus vilnensis | reverse complement strand
TTACCAAATCATGACATCATATGGTTGTTATCACGCAATGCTGGTATGTGCTTTTATTAATTAAAATTACCTGGTGATCAGGAGAATAAATCGACTTTCACTTTCACAACATGCGTGATTATAGATAGATTAAGATAGAATACGACGACACCTTGAGGTAGTACACCTCCTAGCTACAAAACAATTATAGTGATTGCTACATTTGGAACGATACAAAATACACGTGTTAGCTAGTTAATACTTAAAAAAACTTGTTAAATAACCTTTTGTTGCTTTTGTGTGTGTTTTTTTTGTTCCAACTACAACAATCACAATGTTTTTTGTAATCTAGAGCACAGCACCTGAAGAAGGTTTAAAGAGGGAAGAAACGTTGTAAAAATGAAATCCAATAAGTACTGGTCACATGGAGAGGGTTAAATTCTATAAAATTACTCTATAAATTTTTTGTTTTGCTCAATCTGCTGCTTCAAATAAACTATTTTTTTAAGCATGCGCAGAGACGATTTACGTTTTAAAAAAAAAATATATACATAAATATATATATATATAAAATTGAACATCGTGTGTGTTCCATTACACGGGTCTTACCGAAAAAATGTAGGAACATACGTAACATATCTGTAAGAACGCACAAAATGTGTATGCACCTACAAATTTCTATTGCATGATGGTGGACTCACCTTCAAATAGCGATTAAATCCAGCAGGGTCTGCGTGTGATGTAATCGAGGACATTTCTCACCCACGCAGGTACAATCTACCTGACGTTGCAGTTCTCCTCTCTGGTTGCCAAACCGTGCTTCGGAGTCCTCGCGGACAAGCTTCAGCGAAATAAGCCTATCTTCCTGGGCTGCGTGCTGCTAGGCACCGTATCCTTCTTCGCCATCTGCTTCATTCCTCCTGTTGAAGAACCGAGAAGGTCAGCCGTGTTGTCGTGCCATAACCGGACATTGTCACTGGAAGCTTGCAGTGCCGAAGCTCCACCGGGCACTTGCCATGCCGCGTGCCCTATCGCTACATCAGGTCCAATTATGGACCTTAACTCCCTACATGGTGCATCTCACAGCGAATCCCTCCACCATTCAGGACCTCTAACAATATCCTTTGGGTTTCGGGTGAACTTCTCCTCCAACTCCGGAAACTCCAAGCTTGATCGCGAGGGATGCTCTGGGAGCGTCTTCGGCATGCCAAAGAGTCTGACCGATGAGACACCATCGCCTTGTGCCAATGTCTCCTGGCAGATTCCTTGCCAGATAACTTGCGACAGTGTCGGTGCCGCGAAGCGGAATGCTTACACTGTGAACCCCCAAATCCTCTACTTCTGGATTCTGATGGTCTCGGCGCACGTCTTCGCGGGCACCGGTATCAGCATGGGAGACACCATCGTTTTGAGCATGATACCAGATTATCTAGTGTACGGAAGCCTGGGTTTCGGTCTGGTGGCCATCGTTGCTGGGCAGCTGGTGGACACGTTCAGCGATGGCCATGGAGGATCCGACTTCACACCAACCTACTGCATCGTGCTCATCTTCGGCCTGATGGACTTGGCCATTGCTTGGCATCTTCGAGAATACAAGGTGGAAAAACCGAAGAATCTGCTGAGACACGTCTTCGGGCTGTTTCGCGATGCCGAGACCGCACTCGTGGCCGCGGCCGTGTTTCTGGTGGGCTTCTTCAGTGGGGTCCTCTGGACCTTCCTCAACGTGTACCTCGTGGGTCTTGGGGCTAGCGTGCTCCTCGTGGGCCTGACTTTCGGGGTGCAGTGCTTTCTGGGAGAAATGCCCTTCATGTTCCTCTCCAAGTGGTTCCTGGAGAAGATCGGCCACGGCCACGCCATGACCCTGGTGCTAGCCGTCTTCGGGATCAGGTTCCTGCTCTACTACCTCATCGACAACCCGTGGTTCGTGCTGCCCATCGACACCACGCAGGGGATCTGCTACGGGATGTTTTTCACGGCTCTGGCCACCTACAGCAGCGTCATAGCCCCACCATCTTCGCAAGCAACGGTGCAGGTAAAATGAATTTTACAGAAAGTCAGGGTTATTCAGAATGAACTCCCTGGCTTAATGATTGAAATGTGAAGAAGGTTTTGAACGTACTGTCAGAACATGGTGCACATTTGGGCCAGATCTGTCCACAAGTTTTGTCTTTGTGGTCATCCATAAAGGACGTCCTGGAATTTTCTTGATTTTTAGACCTTCCCTTTCCCCCCCCCCTTCCCCCCCATCCTTCCCCCGTAGGAAATTCCAGCTGACAATCCCGTCAACTTTTTTCCAGGAACCTCCCTCCCCACTATCCGGTTATTGCAAACCCATTCTCCCTCCGCAATCCTGTCATTTTCATGAATCTACATTTTTTCAATAATTATTTTTCCTTTCGCCGATCAAACTTTCCTGTTTGATGGAAGATATGCATAAATGGAAATTTCAGTTATCAGCAGAAATATTTAATAATTAAATTAAATAATCAAAAACGACAATTTGGAATATTTATGGGGCCAAATCGAAACATGGTAAGACATTGAATTCACAAAACCTTGCAAATTTAGAAGAAAAAAGGAATCAAAATTAAGATGTCGTGGGTAGAATTTTCAATTTCCATTCAATTTCAATTTGAATTTTCAAATTTACTTTAAACAAACGAATTGAAAAACTGAAGTTCAAGAAAGAATGGTCAACTACTGACATCCCTTATTAATTGCCATACCTTTTGTGATGCAATTTGCGTTGTTTTCTGCAGGGAATCCTCCAAGCATTATTCGAAGGACTGGGGGCCGGAACCGGATCTTTCTTCGGTGGTTTGGTGTATCAGGCCCTTGGTGGAAAAATTATGTGGTTAGTGATGGGTGTGGCCAGTTGTGGTTTCGCTATTATTTATGGTTTGATTTTGGTGGCCATCCAGAGGAGGAGAAGGAAAAATCCACCCAGTGCACAAAAGGATATTGTCAGTAAGTGCATATCAATGATATTTAATAATTGGCATTTTAATAGCCTATATGTTTTAAAATACATGTACTTATTGGTTGTTGTTTTGGGTGAATTTTTTTAAGTTGGCGATGCTGAACTACACGAAGCTGAGTTATCTGCTGTAACTAACACTGATAAGAGTCAAAATTGTAATAAAGGCAATTCATGCCATTCGGATCATGTCTGAAACAAAAGATTAGAAACGAGTTTAATATTTTAAATGAATTCAAAATTAGCATAACTTTTTACGGTGTACTGTACATTTTTGATTTCAGTTTAAAACCATGTTAATTTTGTTTTCTCGCCTTGATTAATTCCTAGTATTTCCTAAGATGTGTAATTGCCTAAAGCAAAGCTTTTACAATCATAACTACATAACATTACTAATGACATTACCAACGATAGCTTCTTTATTACTTGTCAGTCGCATTATATTACTGTCAAACATTCCAATTCAGTTTACACCTTAACGAATAGAATAGGATAATATGTCATTCTCAAAACGTAATGACATTAGTCATGCCATCATTACAATGGTAATGTTGTTAAAGTAATGACACTAGTAATGATCGTGTAAGTTCTGGTAATGACATCACCAAAATGTTATTACTCCTTCGTTACTTTCAGCATTGGTGGTGCCATTCTCAAACTCATACGGTCATGAGACTCACAAAATTCAGCTAAAGAGTAAACGTGGACATGCACGTCAATAACTAACGTCAAGTGACGTAATTTTTTGACGGCGGAAACTATTAGGAATGATGGTATGCCTAAGAGTTTATGAATGATTAAAATTTAAATATGCAATCATCAATTCGTTGTTATTTGCATAAATTCCTGAAATTAGGCCTACATACGTTTGGCGTAATTTCCGAAATTCCGACGAACTTTCCATAAAACAGCATATCCATCCATTCTCGTTATCCATTTCCAAGATGGGGTGGCTCGAATGTGTAACGTTCCTGATCGATTACGTCATTATTCCTTACATTTGGTTAATTGTCATTATGATAGATACTGCACTACGCATAGAATCGTTAGTGAAAGGGAGTTTTGAACGCAATTTAAGATGTACTTATGATGGAAGGGCAATCAGGAGGAGTTCAACTTGGATTTTTGCACGTAAAATTGTTAAAAGTATCATCACCTGGATTGTGCAAGTCTCAATTTCTTGTTCCGAAGCGATTTCTGCTTGGATCGAAAGCCAGATCAGTAACGACACGTATATCAGATTCTCTCAATACCAGAAACGAGTGCTGTTTTCCGAGCTGAGCACGTTCACCTCCATGGACCCCGAACTGCGAGATCTGGGCCAGATCCGGATCCTAGAGATCGGGATTAAGCCCGGGGGCAACCTCATGTATTACCCCCGGAACTCCCGCATCATTGCTGTGGACCCGGACCCCGAGTTTCTGTTATTCTTCAATAAATTCTTCCAAGGTCCCAGTGATTTGATAGACTTCAAAATGGAAAGAATGGTGGTCAGCAACGGGGAGGTCCTCAATGCTGTCCCTGACGGATCAGTGGACGTGGTGGTCAGCTTGACCAGGCTCTACCCGCTCAAGGATGGGGCCAAGGTTTTGAGCGAAATCATGCGGGTTTTGGCTGTGGTAAGTGGTGCGAAACGTCCTAAATTACCAACGCCATCTGTCCTACCGAAATATTCGTAATGAGAAATTGTTTGAGAAATTCCTTTGATGTCCTGAAGACTACCGTAACTTGCCACCTATATGTATCAAAGAAATGCATTTTGTTCAGAAAGTGGATGTCTTTTAAATTCAAATGAGAATAGCTCGTTTTGGTAACAGTTTAAAGCACTTTCAAATGCACCAAATTCATCTTGAATTTCGTAGAATAGCCTAAAAATGAAGTGCCATAAATTCACAGAAATTGCACAGTAAATGTATAGTGCTTCGAACAAATTATGTAAAACATTTCATTGCAACTCTGTCAATCGCAGATCATCTTATTCCTAACAGAAACGCTTTTATAGTGACATGAGCAAAAGCATGCACAAATACCTAAAATGCAAATTGTTTACTGTTGTTTTAAGGCTTCTAGCCTGAGAAATTAAAGAGAAATTTTAGTCAATTAAGATGAATTTTAAGGAGCAGTAAATTGTTTACTAAACTAGCTATTCATGTTTTAAATTGGAAATTTACAGTGTACATGTACTTGCGTATTTAAATACGTGGGCCAGTGTTTTGCTCGCAAGTAAATCTAACTGTATCCCCCACCCCTTCGTCCCTAAATTTCTTTATTCTCTGAAGAAAATAACTTATTCTAACACTTCGTTACCGATCCAAGTTTTGAAATCTTTCCAGTAATTTGAGGTGTTTTGGATGTCGACAAATTCCTGTAATTTTTTTTAAAATTTCCACAGGGTGGCAGGTATTACTTCATCGAGCAAAATCATTTCCGGGGTAACTTTCCCAGGCGCTGCAATTTGTCCACGAACTTTGACACTGCCCTTCTGCAGGCGGGTTTCTCCACCATAGACGCCACGCATTGCATTGCACCAATGAGACTTATAGAATTCATGTATGCGCCGCACGTCATTGGATGGGCTCAGAAATGACCATTGTACAGTACGCTGCTTTAGTGCTGTAATTTTAGACTAATCTTAAGATTTTAAATTTCACATACATTACAACTACATGTACTTGTAAGACGAATGCGTCAGCAGCAATATGACAATAAAATTGCTTGTTTTATCAACTTATTTCTGCACCTACAGTGTATATCTAAAGATTTTTAACTACAGTAGGCCTATCTTGCGATTCTTGTCTAGCATGTGGTTTGAACAAGTTATATTAATGTGGGGGGAGAATACATTTAACCAGAACTATTTTAAGGGAAGCTATTAAACTGATTATCACTTTATAATTTTAACTTTTGATTTCATGGTCTTGCATTTTTAGCATGTACAGTGTACATGTACCACACCTTAGAAGCAGCACGATTACATTTTACTAATTACAACGGCCTTGATAACCGACATATTCGAGACATTCAGGGTACTTTTTTATGACTCAATGAGAAAATGTCATAAAGGAAATTCCGTTACTAAAGAATGTGGCCTAACCTAGTGATCCCAAAAACCTGCGAAGAAATCAAGAACTTCTGTATATAAAAGCAACCTTACATGTACAGAATACAGCAATCCGAACATAAAAACATTAAACATTGAGGTTAATTCGATTCCATTGACAGCTCGTTAAGCTATTAATTAATCGTTTAATTGAAATACGCTTGCTAGCAAAGAAACTGACCCACCTAAAGGTATAAAAAGGTATAATTAATTTAAAGCACTATAAAATCCATCTAAATGGACTAAAATTCCTCATGAGTTGCGTAAAAGAATAGCCTAAACATGCAAGGCCATAAATTCACCCAGTACAGTACAGTACAGCGTACAGTGGCTCCAAAAAGTATTGGCAATAGCTATTTTTTATGAATAATGCTGAAAACAACTGTAGTTTTTAAAAACCAATATATACATTTTGTATAAAACGCGTTAATTAAACACCTCTCAAACTTTGAAGCAGTTAGCTAAAACGTTATTTAAATAAATGTCAAAAAACCGAAAATTACAAAGCAAAAAAGTATTGTCAAACCTTGAACTCCATTTGATTATTGATGATGCAAATGCAAATTAACATTCCTTTTTAAGGATCTTTGACACATTAGCCACATTAAATCAAATATAAGTCCATTTTGCTGCCTTAATAGTTGCACGTTTGATCAACATGCCTCGAAAAAGCTGTGAACTGTCAGTGCCAGAAAGAGAAGGTATTACATGTATTACTCAAAGAAATCGAGGTTTAAGTTACAAAGACATTGGTAACAAGTTAGTTTATTTACTGTGAGAAGTGTCAAACCGGTCAGACCGGTACAACGCAAAATCTGCCAAGATCACGATGCCCAATGAAACTGACAGAACGTGAGAGAAGGCAATAAGCAACTGCAACCTCAAACAATTAGAAATGTATTGAATGAAGGCCAATATTTTGGGAGAGCAGCAAGTAGGAAGCCATTCATATATGCTGCAAACCAGAAAAAGACTCATGTTCGCCAAAGAGTATATCACTAAATCAACGGATTTTTGGGACAGTGTCATATTTACTGATGAGTCAAAGTTCAATATCTTCGGATCAGATGGACGGCGGTATGTTTGGAGAAAGAAGAATGAAGAATTAGGTGCCCAAAATGTCTTGCCCACAGTGAAGCATGGTGGGGGTCATGTAATGGTTTGGGGGTGCATGGCTTCAAATGGCACAGGAAATTTGCACTTCATTGAAGACAACATGACAGCAGATGTGTACGTTGATATTTTGTGCCATAATCTACCAGTCAGTATGCAAAATTTGGGATTGGAGAAAACATTTATATTTCAACAAGACAACAACCCCAAACAAATCGCCCTCAAAACCAAGGAGTAGATGCTGTACTATGCACCCAGGCAACTTGGAAGCCCTCCTCAGAGTCCAGACTTGAATGCCATCGAGAATTGATGGCGAATTTTGGACATAAACATTCGAAAACGGAAAATTTCGTCGAAGGAAAGCTTAAAGAAGGCTTTACTAGAAGAATGGCACAGTATCACAAAAGAAACCACAAAAATGGGATTCTATTCCCAGCCGTTTACAAGCAGTGATTGATGCAAAGGGACTGCATACACAGTATTAGTAACACTGTTTAAGTTGTACATGTATGCTGTGATAATGTTTGCCAATACTTTTTTGCTTTGTGATTTTCGGTTTTTTGAAATTTATTTAAATAACGTTTTAGCCAACTGTTCCAGTTTGAGGGGTGTTTAATTAACGCGTTTTGTAAAAAATGTATACATTGGTTTTTAAATACTTCAGTTGTTTTCAGCATTATTCATAAAAAAATAGCTTTTGCCAATACTTTTTGGAGCCGCTGTATATCGTTCTTCAAACAAATCATGCAAAACATAATCATTGCGATTCTTTTAATTTCAGAACATTCGCATTTCCTGTAAAGGCATGCAAATGTTCCAAGTAAATTTCAAGGCTTTTCACCCTAGAAATGTTAGTCAAATTAGGTGCGTTTTTAAAGAACAATAAAATGTTTACAAAACGAGCTATTCAGATTTAGAGTTGGATATCTAATTGCTAAACAAAATACATTTTTCGGACACTTCGGCCGGTTGCACCATTGTAGGTTAAATGAAAGGTTAGCTAACCTGGGGTTACCTATAACCTCAAGTTAACCTGACGGTTAATTGGGTTTTGTTGCACCATTTTACTATAGGGATTTTTAACCTAGGGTATAATTAAAACATGAAGAAAACCTGCTGTAGCTGGTAATTCTGTGAAAAAATCATCATATTACAAACCTTAGGTTAATCCTGCCTATTAGCAGGGTTAACTCATGGCTAACCTTCTGTGGTGCAATCCTTTTCTTTGGTTAACTAGAAGTTAACATTGGGTTTGGCTTAACTTATGTTGGTGCAACCGGCCGCTGTCCTTAGGTGGACAAGTGTAGTAACACGGCTGCATTAGGCCTATAAATTCGCTATTGATGGCCAAATAGCGCTGCATATTTAATATACCAGAACTAGTAGCAAACAAAAAGATGCCATCTGTTTTTGGATACTTACGGCGCTATCTGTGAAATATGAAGGCGTTAAATCAGACTTGTAAAAAAAAATATCGAGAGTATTTCCGGATATAAATTAAATTTGCTTATCATCAAGAACACTTCTCCAAAAATTAGGACGTTCGAATAAGGCCTTGTGACGTCATTCGTTATGACGTATTTCAATTGTTCTAGCCGCACGCGTTGTTACGTCACCACTCACCTGCTGGCACGTGCTAGCCGCGTTCTATCTTATGGAATTTCATTGTTATTTTTTGTAAATAATTAATAACTAATGTGTTTACCTCGTATTATTTCGATTATTAATTAATCGATTAATCGTAAATAATGATTGGATCTATAGACCTAATATTACCCTCTTATTTGATAATATGTAATCTTCTCCATCATCAAGAGATCGTATTCATACCAATAAGAGTCTTAATAGAAGAACTCATAAGAAGCTTTTAATATTATTTTTAAAAAAATGTATTTAATGTTTCAAGGTTATTACTCTTATTAATGTAGGCCTATCTCTTTGCTCGATTCAGTTTAACAAACTTTCGTGACCATGAAATTTAGGCTGTATTGTTTAAACATGTCCAGTGAGTATTAGTTTTTATGGCTTGTTTGACAACGCCTACTGTTATGTCTGAACAATCGATTACTAAGTGGTTTTGGTGTTCAACTTTGTCAAAGCGTTTAATTTTAAATGTTAATATCATCAACGAAATTACTTCTTCGATTTAATACGTGACTGGTTTTAGATAGTCCAACTGTTAATGCGATGTTTTTATGCCAGTAAACAGGTTTCCAACTTCTTAGGACAAGGTTTAAGTGGAGATAAGCGATGCAATGTTCAGTTTTAACCTAGAGTGTGCCCGAGCGAGTACTGAAGCACCATGCATTTGAACACTCAACTTCTGCCAGCCAAAGGGCACTATTTCGCATTTTTTGCAGGCAAGTAACACTACGTGTACTTAAACAATAAGGCAAAACAACATTTTCCAATATTTTGCAAACCATCTGTGGGCATAAGAGTTAATCCTATGGTTCTAAGAATGAATCTTTGATCTTGGGGTTGTAGGGTAGTTTACGTATATGTAGAAAAAATCTTTAATTTGACAGCCAATAATGTTCCATTATACGGTCAAAAATAGTGAAACCTGATATTTTTAACACAAATACGTGTCAGGGAAAGGCCCTCAACTGCTTCTGTTAATTTAATATTTTCAAGAAATATTATACACTTAAAAACATTCAAAGCCAAGTATTTCTCGTGGTATAATTTCAAAACATTATCCTTTGCCTTCCATTAAGTATTAAAATTGCTCATGATAATTATTAATTATTTAGTAACTGTCAAAAATAAAGAGGATGTTGAACTTTAAACTAACTTGGTTTAACAGAAGTGCAAAGTCTGGTCTTCACGACAGAATTTATTAATATAACGAGCAATAACCCTTCGCCGTCTACCACACACACAAATAATGATGCAATCTCCACTGAATAATCAAATTGACCGCCTACCAAAATTAACCGATTTCTTACGGTTCCTTGTAAAAGCCTATACTGCTAATATTACGTTTTTTTCGATACACATGTATATATATTATTTATCTCAGAGGCTCCCTAGGTTGATACGTGTGAGAAAATACAGCCATGGAAAATTTGCCTTAAAGTGCATAATGAGTAATAATATAATAAGTGGTGAATTATTTCATCAATTTTGAAAACTTATCTTCAGAATGTAAATCCAGAATATAATTTTGAATAAAATGTTAGTAAATATAAACTTGCACCATATTACTGGTGTTTTCTCTACTGATGAAAATTTATAGTATAACTTTTTAAAGCTACAAGAGCAAAATTGATTGTAAAAATGGATTTCTTGTACTTGCAATTTTTAGCATCGCACCAGCAAAATCAACTTTGACACTTGTATGGAGAGAATGTAAATCTTCATCATAATAAAATTTTGAATAGTGCTTAATAAATATTGCATGTTATTTATAATGTTATTAATTTAAAAAAAGTTACTTAATTTTTCCCAATTTTTTGATACATGATACATTGACCATCTGACTAAGGCGTCCTATTTTGTACAGCCCTTTTAAAAATGTCATGTGTGGTTCTCATCAAAGTTTGGGCGTCCCCCTTACTTCAATTGTTTGAAGAAAAATATCTTGTTTTTGTGCGTACATGTATGGTTAAACTGTCAAACGTCTTGTCTTTAAATATTTCTTGAACTTTCTTAGGTCTTGCTGGGATTTTTCCATTCGGACCAGCAATCGCTTCCCAAATTGGTGCATCGCCCGCATTGGTTGGTAAGCACTAGGCCTATCATGATATTAACCAATAAAATATGGACAGTTTCGGACTTGGGCAACTGAGTACCCTAATTCAAGAGACCCAATTCCAATAAATCAGCTTGATAAGATGCATTTCGGTTTAACTAAACTAAACATTTTTCTTTGTAAATCTCTGCGATCAGCTACTGATGTAAATCCAGTGCCAAGAAACAGCATAAATATTTGTTAGCCTCAATATTTTTCAAATTATGCAATAGAAACGCCATCTTGGAGGATTTTGAAAAGTGAGATTTCATGTACAAATCCTGGATATAAGCCTACATTTTTTAGAACAATTCGGCTTAAAAATTAATACTATAAATTAAAATTTGCTAAAGTTTTCCATAAAAAAAGATAAGTAGAAAAATAAAAGAAATCACAAATAATGGATTTGTGAATTCCGCAGTTACTGCGCTACATCAGTGTACAATTTTTTAATATTGTTATTTTTAATTAACACCATTAGCAAATATTTTGAAGAATTAGATCTCCAAACTATGGATTTTACCTTACATTTTTTCAAGAAAGAAGGTAGATTTTCAATCATACTTTTACTTACTTTTCTTTATAAAAAAAATGTTGCGAAATACTTTCAATCAAGGGAACGGCGTAGGCATTTTTTAAAAAAAATAGATCACAAATAATGATTATAATATACTGAAAATAATGAATAGTTATAAGAAATTGTGGGCATATAACCTGCAAATCCCTGCCTGGCGTTCCAGGCCCTAAGCACGTGCTTATAATCCTTATTGTTTTATCCAGCCCTGTACAATCTACTGTAATGATTGTACTGATTATAACACCAGGGATCCCCATATATGGCCATATTCAACATTTCCACCCGGGAGACCCTAGTAGACAACTATAGTCGGAACAACAAAAGAATAGACTAAGCCTTAAACCAATCAGAGCCATTCAACTTATAGGTCATGATTTCCTATATTCAAGGCCTTTTTCTATAGGCACAATATTTTTAACACTGCACATGACCATCCTGATCTCCAGGCCATGCTTCGGCATCCTGGCCGACAAGCTGCAGCAGAAGAAGCTGATCTTCCTGTGCTGCCTGCTGTTCATGACAGTGTCCCTCTTCTCCGTCTGCTTGCTTCCACTTGCAGAAACAGTTAATGGGTCCATCGACCATCAGCCTTGTTACCAACGGAATCTCAGCAATTCATCTTCTGCTCCTTGCAACATCAGCAACATCCCAGAATCGAGTGCCTACGAAGTAACTCCCCAGATCACCTACTTCTGGATCCTGATGGTCACTGGTTTCGCCTTCATTGGCCCTGGCATCAGCCTGGGAGACACCATCGTCCTCAGCATGATCCCAAACTACGAAGTCTTTGGACGGCAGAGGATGTTCAGCAGCATCGGATATGGGGTTTCGTCCATTATTGCTGGACAGCTGGTGGACATGTTCAGCGATGGAGACAATGGGAGGATTAATTTCACACCAGCTCTGTGTGTTTTGTTGGTCTTTGGATTGCTGGACTTGGTGGTAGCTTCTCGTTTGATAGAGAACAAAGTTGAGAAACCCAAGGACCTGATGAAGGGTGTCATCAGACTGTTCTTGAAAGCTGAAACCATGCTTCTGACTTCAGCCGTTTTCTTCGTAGGATTCTCCAGTGGCATTGTGTGGACCTTCCTCATGGTCTACATAATTGGTCTTGGGGCCAGCCCCCTCCTCATCGGTCTGACCACTGGCATGCAGGCCTTCCTGGGGGAAATGCCTTTCATGTTCCTCTCAAACTGGTTCCTGAAGAAGATGGGACATGGCCACTCCATGACGCTGGTGCTGGCCGTGTTCGGACTGAGGTTCCTGCTCTACTCCGTCGTGGACAACGCCTGGCTGGTGCTGCCCATCGAAACGCTGCAGGGGGTCTGCTTCGGGGTGTTTTTCACCGCCATGGCCACCTACAGCAGCATCATTGCACCACCCTCATCACAGGCTACAGTGCAGGTAACTCTTCACTACAACACCACAAACTCAAAACTGTAGTGGGGTACATAGTTGAATACTTCGGTTGTTGAGGAACAAAGCTCATTGTAAATCCTCACTGACTAACTCATCAACGCACAGCCCACACCGTGAAATAATTTCTTAGATCTGAGTTATTATAACCCACGAACACAATGGTCAACATTGGGATGCAGCAACAAAGACAATTATTTCTAACGTCAATTAAATCAAATTTTCTTTCATTCACAGGGCATACTTCAAGCAATCTTCGAAGGACTAGGTCAGGCTATTTAATTATACACATTTAATTTAAGGATAAATTCTAGAAATATCTTACAATTTGTCTTATTACTCACTGTGAGTCTGCCGATTTCCTAGGAGCTGGAACAGGATCGTTTTCCGGTGGATTGATCTACCAGAGTGTGGGTGGAAAATCCATGTGGTTGATCACCGGTGCAGCCAGTTGTTGCTTGGCCCTCCTTCATGGACTAGCGCTGATGGCGATCCAGAAGAAGAGATCTCAGGAAAATCCATCGCTTCCGCAAAAAGATAATGAAATTTCAGTTCCGCTCAACGACGAAGGTCAGAAACGAGGTCTGAAAACGGAAGAAAAGGGGTTTAACAGAGTTTATAATCAGTACGAAAGTTTGCTGGAAAACAAATAAGGGATCTATCTGTCTAATTAACGATTACGTTTTAGTGATGCTCATTAGATCTGAACGCAGGAAGAGCGTCGTTAATTTGATGCTTTTTTTAAACTTTTTGCAGAAGGTAAAGATGGATCACCGAAAACGGAAATGCTACAAATTTTATCGGGGAAGAATGCCAGCGGGAAAGATGATAATTGCAGCATTAGCAACGGCAAAGTGTTTTGAAATTTTCAGATTTTTAATTTTAATTATTTTTAAATAAAATCACAAATGCATCACTGACAATTCAGTTTGTTTTTTATGTTCTTTAATAAATTAAAATTTCCTGACTTTATCAAATATGTTTGCAGATTAAAATGTAAACAAAATGTACATTTTACACATATATTTGTTTTCATTATTTCAAAACTTGAAAGAGTGCTATGGGAAATGGGGAAATTTATCTATTATTACAAAAGTGCAAGAGACTAGATTTTTTAAGCAGTAACATAAAATATTTATCATTTGAGCTTATTTAAGGCTGGTGTTTTATCTGATAAAAACATATCTGACATCCGCATGAACATCTGAAATTTCCCTGACTTTTCCAGGTCACTGGGAACCCTGAGTTTAAAGGAAGGTTTTAGGCAAAATAAAAAAATAACAATAATAATAATAAACAGAAAATGTTTTCCAATAAATACAATATTTAACAAGTGAGATCTTAAACCCCGAATTTTAATCCAAGTTTTCATGCCTCATTTTCCCGGAAATATATATCGAAAGATTAATCACAAATTGTGGAATTTAGCCCAAATTTCTACATTTCTCTAAAAAACAAAATAAAAAAGGTGGATGAACAGCAACAATTGACGAAAATTTCGTAAATCGTGGATTTCGGAACATATTGCTAATACAAATTTTCTAGTCCTCACACAATTAATACGTGCAAGCATTTTCTAAGATCCTAGAAATTTTCCGGTAAACCTTGGGTCGAGGAATCACCATGGCAACGAAGACGCCAAGAAGCTACACGTGCGTCTTCTCAAGCGCGTGCCAGCGTTCCAGGCCGAATAATGTTTCAATTTTTTTACTAATTTGCAGAACAAATCACGCGAAAAGGTCGATTAAGATTTTATTGTTTATTCCCGGATCAATCTAACCAAGAGGTTGTTTTCGCATGAAAATTGGGAAGAATTTGATTTGTCGTCAAGTAAGTGCAATGTAAAAATTAATGTTCTCCATTCTTTCACTTAAATATTATACCGGTATCAGCAGCTGGCTTGACTTCGGAGGAAATCAATTAGATCTACAAAATCCTTGACATGTTGGGCATCAACCCTTCGTTTCTTCTCTGCAAGGGCCATTATTTCGCATTTTTTGGCGGTAAGCATTGCAATCGGTTACAAACGTGTATTTTAGGTAATTACGGGAAGTTGCATTGCAATCGGTTACAAACGTGTATTCTAAGTAATTACCGGAAGTTGGAGACGTTAATTTCTGATGGGAGACAACTAAAGTAAAATATCACACGAAACCTGACCTAGTTTAAATTTTAATTGCTTTTATAAGCTTGGAATTTGAATAGAATTCAACTAACGCTGGTTACTAATTTTAAGTCAAGACTATTTTTTATTTCATTGTTATCATAAGAGGATTTTTACGTTTAACATTCCCATATGGACCATATTGAAAATAATGGCTTATTCCATGTGGTTATTTGAGAAATTGGCATAACACACTTTCGATATGTGGCCATGTATGCAGCCATATATTTATGGATTTATCTAAAGTTGCCTCGCATGGTTATGCAAATATATGGCATATATAACTCCAAATATGTTCATATTCAACTTAACATTTCAATCAATCACTTTTCAAGGCGTTCCTTCAACCTGTAGAAACCCCCATTCTTATAAGCAATAATCTTCAATTCACTTCAAATCGGTACCAGGATGTTATTCGTATTAAAATAACACTCGCCATCAAGTAGATGGATCTATTAAACAATTTATTCAAATCGGATCCTTGTCATCATGCGGCTAGTGTGTAAAATACTTGAGTAAGGAAGCACAGCCAGAAGTTTATTTTAGCAACGTTTCGAACTTTTAATTAGTTCTTCATCAGGCACTATTTAAAATACATGATTCAATTACAAAATTACAGCGCAAAAAGTTATACAGCTCTGTAAGGGGTTGATAAAGAACATACCGATACTGAAAATCGTTATGTCCGTCACAATTTCGTTTTTCAACTTATACCATTCCTCCTCCAAATTCTAGGCATCGGATCAATAAGTCCATTTCTTGGATCTATTGCTTTGCAATTTGGGGCAACACCCAGTCTGATCGGTACGTAGCTATACGATTGCGATGGCCGATGTTCTTCAGCGATGGCATCTTTACAATCGCTGTTCTTCAACAGGGATCATTTACGCCACCCTGCCCTTCTTCATCCTGGTGGCCAAGCCGAGCTTCGCCATGCTCGCGGACGTAATACAGCAGCGGAAACTCATCCTCCTGGTCTGCATGGCCTTCATGTCCTCCTCCTTCTTCTTCATCATCTTCATACCCCAGAAAGTCGGCTCCAGGCCCTTGTCCAAGGGCCTCAGGTGCAACGCCAAATCGTCCTTCCTGTCCCTGTGCGACCTGTCCATGAAGGACAGAGATGCGTACGCAGAGATGACCGGAAGCGTATCGTGCGACTTCCGGTGCAAGATGGACGCTTCCGAAAACCCAAAGGCCCCGCTAGGGCAAGTCTCGTTCACGGCGGAAGTGAGCCTGGACGAAGTCACCTACGAAGCAAACTGCGCAGCTTATCCCCTGAAGAGCTTCAAGATGGCCAACAGAAGCCAGGCAGTGCCCTCTTGCGACAGTGAGACTTATGCCGAGTGCGATGTCACTTGCAGCCGCGGCTTTGCGAGTGGGTCTAAAGCCACTACTGACACCCGAGTCATTAACCCGCAGTTAATATACCTCTGGATACTCATGATCCTAGGGTTCGCCTTCATGGGCACTGCCATTGCCTTAGCAGACGCCATAATCATCGGCATTCTGCCCAACATCGGGCTCTACGGGCGACAGAGGCTCTTCGGGCCCATGGGCTACGGGATGTTGTCCATCCTTACCGGCATCCTGGTGGACCATGTATCCAAGAAAGGCCAACCGATTAACTTCAAGCCATGCCTGTTCCTCGTCCTGATCATGGGCACCCTCGACTTCGTGATCATCTTTCACATGCCGGTCAGGAGCTCCAGTAAGCCCAAGAACCTCATGCGGCATGTGTGCCGGCTCTTCGCGCAGCCAGAGACGCTACTGTTCGCGGTGGCCGTGGCCTGCGTGGGCTTCTTCACAGGCATCCTCTGGACCTTCCTCATCGTCTACTCCAACATGCTCGGTGGAAGCCAGCTGCTCACCGGACTCATCTACGGTACGCAGTGCTTCGCCGGAGATGTGCCGTTCATGTTCATGTCCGGCTGGTTCTTGCGGAAGTTAGGCCATGGACACGCCATGACACTAGTGCTGACCGTCTTTGCCGTGAGGTTCTTCCTTTACTCCGCGATCAGGAACCCTTGGATGATCTTGCCCATAGAAGTCTCCCAGGGCATCACCTTTGGCATCTTCTTAACCGCATTGGCCACCTACAGCAGCTTGATCGCTCCGCCGGCCACGAACGCTACCTTGCAGGTCCATCCACATTTCTCCTTGGTGGTTTTTTTAATACATGAACTCGTATCCTGTCCTAGATCGTCTTAGGACAATGTTTCTCAAACTGGTCTGCAGACTGTTGTGGGTCGTTCGCCTTTTATTTTTGCTTCCTACAGATTTCTAAAGAAAGTGAACTAAAATGCATTTTTGTACGTCTCTAGTGAAACAGTCTCTAGTTTTTCTCCAAAAAAAAGTGACAATGTCTTCTTTAAAATACCACTTATGACATCAAATGTTTGAGAAACATTGTCTTGAGACAGGTTAGTATGTACAATCATTAATCGAGACATATTTCTTTCTACAGGGCATCTTCCAAGGGCTCTTCGAAGGTCTAGGTCAGTAGGTACGTCAGGTGAGTTCTTCGGGAAAATCCAGCAATGAAAAAGTCTGTTGGGTTTTATATCCAGGGAACGGAACCGGAAGCCTGATCGGCGGAATGGTGTTCGAAGCCGTGGGCGGAAGCATGATGTGGCTCATCATGGGAGTGGCCCTCGGCATCCTCGCCACAGCCCACGGGCTCATCTTGGTCATGATTCAAAGGAAGGCTAAAGGAAGTCCTCCGGAGGAAGAACAGCAACAGGTGAGCTTTAGTCCGCTCATGGAGGACTTCTGTCCATCTCCAGAAAAATGTTGTAGCTCCCCGAGCAGAACAAGCCATTCATATCCATATATGACCATACATCTCCATCTATATAGACTATTTATTTTTTTTAAAAAAAAGTCATAAACCACATTTTCTGAATGTGGCCATATATGGCTTCATAAAACGTCGCCGCGTATAACAATGTCGAAATATAGATGTGAATGGTCTAATGCATGGCCATATATGGGTCATACATAGTCAGGTATGGCATATATAATCCCACATATGGCCATATTCAACATTTCCACCCGGATCTACCAACGCCACGATCTGAATTTCAGATGGAAGAAGGGGATGCAGAAGAAGCAGCCTCCAGTCCTCAAGAAACATCCCCAGATGCTCAGTGAGCCGTCGGGGGTATCGCCATGGCAACGATCAAGCACATTTGTTCATTTAGTTTAATTTAAAACCCCTCCGATTAGCTTTGACTAAATAAATAATTTTTTGAACATACATGTACACGTGCATGTATATGGGACTAAAAAGTGCGTCGGCACGCGCAACACATTCCACAAAATGGAATCACATCACGCGCTGGGCTTCGTTCCAATGTTCCAAACCGTTCGCCATATTGGATGTGGTTCTTCATTTGTGAACAAAAAAAGGTAATGTAATATTTGATATTTCTTTTATTTTTAAACTACTACAGCGGGGATTGCCATCTGTAATTGCTTACTAAAGATCCTTAAACTGCTGAAATTGATCAACGTTTCGAGATTTGCTAGAGGAGTCGATTTCATTTGGATCGAAAAATCGAATCTATCAAAATGTCCTCTATATTTTCATCTCCGAATTTTTCTCAAACTTGGAATTTTTTTCCTGCAAAATATATCTTCCTCATAAGTAGGCCTATAGCATTGGTCGATCACCATAGGGTCTCATTTTTAAAAAAATAATTTTAACATGTCCTGTTTATTTGAAAAGAAATTGGAAAAAAAGACGCCATGCGACCTCCGTTTTCTTTTTTTAATTTTTTGTATAAATAAATTCAACATTTTCAAATCGTAAAAAAGAGCTCAGACCCTAGTGGACGACTAATTTTATACTGGTAATAATAAATTAAGCAATTATAAGCAAAAACAATTTTAAGCACAAAAAGGTGTAATTTATTTCATGGTGGGCATCCTTTTGGCTCAATCTTAAGGACAAGCTAGGGTAGTTAAGAATGTATTTTTATTTGACATTATCTTGTCATAAATATTGAATTCAGCACGTACGAAGATTTTCAAAGCACACTTAACGTATTTCTTTCTTTTTTTTATTGTTTGCTACTGTTGTTGTGGCGTTTGAATCGGTTATTTCGCCAAACAATCTAAACTTTTCATCTCAAATGTGGTTGGACAAAAATATAAAATCGTCGCAAAACAAAGTATTCTAAATTGTTTTAAAATTAGCTCTGCTCATCACATTTTATTCCCAATTTTAGACTGATCACTTGGAAGATTATCTTGGAAGATTATCTATCTGTATTTAACGTTGCCAGCAAAATGCTGGGAATAAACCTCAAATACCTGCCTCTTAAGGCTCATTATTTCTTTTTTTTTGGTGGTAAGTTGACCATTTTTTAGCCCCCGATTTTCGTGAGCCAAATATACCTCCTGACATTCCGTAAGTGGTATTTTTCACTTTCTTCAGCTAACGCATCCATACTTCCGTTTGTGCCTTCTGTGGCGATTCAATATGGGGCTACACCTGGAATAATAGGTATGTACAGGGGTTGATTTTACCTCTGACACTTCTGGTTTGGACTATACCTAAAATAACATATTTCACTAGGTCTCATCTACGCCAGCCTTCCCTTCTTCATTTTGGTAGCCAAGCCTACCTTCGGCGTCTTGGCCGACAAACTTCAGCAGAAGAAGCTCATCCTGATGATCTGCCTGGCGGTGGCCGCGATTTCCTTGTTCTGCATCAAGTTCATCCCCTCGAAGGCTACCAGTGGCCAGAAGAGGGACTGGGGAATGTGGTGCGATAGCCAGGCCTCGCAGCTGATCCTCTGTTACCTTCCAGAGGCGGAAGTGACCAAAGCCCTGCAGAAGACGGCCACCGCATCGTGCAATTTCGCTTGCAACCTGACAGCCCTCAATCCCATCGCGGTGCAAGTCTGCGAGCAGAAGCCCAATCTGTGTCCCTTCCCAGAGTCCAAGACCGGAAATCTCCGAACAATGTCCTTCACGTCTGTGGTGAACCTGGGAAACGTGAAGCGAACGACAAAGTGTCTCATGTACCCCCTGCAGGAGCTAAAGATGGGCATAGAGAGCGTCTCTGCACCTGTCTGCACAGAGTCCACCAGGGTCCCCTGCGCCGTTCAATGCGACAACGACTTCCCACCTCCCATTCCCAAGGCGTCCAAGGTAGCCTTTTTCATATCTTTTATAGAGTTGTCCTCAATCAAGTTTAAAAGTACTTTCTTCTGTAAAACATTTAGGAATAACTACCAAAATTACTCGTTTGGCTAATCAACGCCTAAGATTTGTCCAAAGAACATTCAAAAATTGCCCTCAAAGCGTTAAAAAAGTTGGATGTTCATCATCAGTAAAACCCCTTCTCGAATATTGCTGCCCTATTTGGAGTCCTCACAAGGTGTGTCGAGTGCAGGAACTCGAAATTGCGCAGCATATAGCTGCTAGATTCGTCACCGGTAAATAGCAGCGAGATGAGAGCATTTCCCCAAAGATCAAGGGTCTCTCCAGTGGGAAACACTAAGATCAAGGATCGAGACAGACTCAATGCATGGAACTTTTTGACAAATTTACCTTGCCTCTGAATATTCTCTTCGGTGGAGGAAATCATTAAACGAAACCACCGAGGTGGTAGAAGCTCACATTCAAAACCACTTATGAAAATCCGACCAATCCGTTCGGATCCTTACTATTGGTCTCATTACTTGCATGCCATCAGGCGTTGGAATCTCTTCCAAAGGATAGCCCTAAGCTAACAGAAATTCAGTTTGACAATGATGATGGTCACCATCAAGTCGAATAATAATACAAAAATTACATGGGTTGATGAAATAAACCACCCCCTCACCACATGGCCTTCACATGTTATCGTCCTTTTCAGTTCATCATAGAATGCATTGTACATTGTCTTTCCTTTTGTCATTTGTTTGCATCTTAGCCCAAGGGCACCATCAACCAGCAGATCGTGCTCATGTGGATCCTCATGATCATCGGCTTCGCCTTCATGTCCTCCGCCATCGCCCTGGCGGACGTCATCGTCATCGGCCTCCTGCCTCACATCCGGTTGTACGGCATGCAGAGGTTGTTCGGTCCCCTGGGCTACGGCATCTTATCCCTGGTGGTGGGCAAGCTGGTGGACGCTGTCAGCACCCCTGGCCAGCCGCTCAACTTCACGCCCATCTACTACGTCTCCATGACCTTGTACGTGGTGGACATCGTGATCGTCTCCAGGCTGGACGTCCGAAAGGCGGTCAAGCCAGAGAACCTGTTCCGTCACGTGTGTCGCCTGTTCACCAGGGCAGAGACCTTCCTGTTCTCCTCCGCCGTCCTTACCGTGGGCTTCTTCACCGGCGTCCTCTGGACGTTCCTCATCGTGTACGCGTTCGAGCTGGGCGCCACGCAGTTCCTCATCGGCATGATCTACACGGTGGAGAGCTTCCTGGGAGAGATCCCCTTCATGTTCCTCTCCAGCTGGTTCCTGAAGAAGATCGGCCACGGCCACGCCATGACCCTGGTGCTGGCCGTCTTCTCCCTGCGCTTCATCCTCTACTCCCTGGTGCGCAACCCCTGGATGCTTCTGCCCATCGAGACCACGCAAGGGGTTTGCTTCGGCATCTTCTTCACGGCCCTGGCCACCTACAGCAGCCTCATTGCGCCCCCTTCCACCCACGCCACCATGCAGGTGACGCCCCTAGTGGACAATTAGAGGGTGCCAAACCAAAACGTACTATAATGCCAAAAATCATGAAAGCAATCAGACTCAGCCATGATTTATATAATAGCGACGTTTTGCCCTCTACAGGGCTTCTTCAGACTTATATATTTCAAGCGTTTCAAAACCGTTATTTTCTTAACCAGTTCACAAAGCATTTCACTTAAAATGAATTATTTTTGCTCGAGTTTTTCAAACATTTTAATCTTTATTTTCGAAACGTTTCCCCTATGGCGTTTCCTAATAACTGCTTCGAAAATGCCTGTCTAATACGGTTCTTTAATCAATAATGAATAATTAGTGCTACGTAAATCGTTCACGAAACCATTCAGTTTTTTCCTCTATCCTGAATAGACGAATGCCTTGGCACTTGACACTTTATGGTTTGGCACCCTTCAATTCTCCAACCTCGCTAACTCCTTGCCATCTGATTTTTACATAGTATTTTGTCTTTCTTTCTTCAGAGCATCTTCCAGGCGTTATTCGAAGGACTAGGTCAGTTTTAGACACTGTAGCATCACCGCCAATTAGCAAGTGAAACGTAAGGATGGGTCTTTCTTTTTTCAGGAATCGGCCTGGGGAGCCTGGTGGGTGGAATCATCTACGAATCCGTGGGCAGCCACACGATGTGGTTGACGTTGGGCATCACCCTCGGCGCCCTTGCCGTCGTCCACGGACTCGTTCTGTTCGCCATTCAGCGAGCGCGAAAGGCAGAGAAGAGCGGCGTGGAAAAGATCAAAGATCCCTCTTCAGGTCAGTCTTAAAAAGACTCAGTCGAAAACATGCCCACCGTGCACAAAAAAATTACTCTCACATTTTTGCTTCAATAAGCCATAAATGGCTGTATCTAAAGTTGCTATGTGTGACTATGTCAGTATATGGCACATACAACCCCATATGTGGCCGAATGTAATTGTCTGCCCATCGTAATCAGTAGTCTTGGATGGAAACTGTTATTTAATTGAGCTTTAATTGGCACTGACTTACGATATTAATAAATCAGGCGATTAAAACCGAATAATTTTTAGACACGGATGATGCCGATGATGACAAACCTTCAGAGACGAAAGATTTGAAACGCCCCTTAAGCAAAGGTCCTACGCAAGACACTTCAAAAACACCCAAGGGCTCCACTTAAAAAAGAATTTACAGTAATTTCTTCGAAACCATCCCAAAAGAATGTGAAAGATGGAATTCAGCGTAATGTCAAGTCTTAGTTGTTCAATTTTAATTTTATCAATTCGCGTTGGCCGTTTGACCGATGCACAATTGTTTTTTATCAACAAATACATAGACAAATGTATAAAAATTCCTTCACTACTTCAAATTAAGGAACTCATTAAACCTCCTTTCAATCTCGATTCACTCAAATTGTAATGGGCAATGTAGGCTCAAAAAAAGGTTAAATTTTAAAAACCAAATTGAGTTAAATTCCATAAAAATTAACTTTTATCAATATATTTGCGGAAATTATTGGATTATTACACATGCGAGGAAAGAAACTGGCCCACCTAACGGTATTAATAAAATATCGTTTTTTCAGCAAGTAGATATCCAATTTAAATCGCAATAGCTCGTTTTGTAAACAATTTATTGCTCTTTAAATCTTCATGCCTTTACCCCTGTCACCATAAAAGAGTTTCTGCGGGGAATACTAATGTTCTGATATTAAAACGTTGCAATGATATTTTAATCAATTGAGTTGCATTTGAAAAAGCTTTTAAATTGTTCGCAAAAACAGCTATTCTAAACAATCTATTTTTAATTTAATCTCCCTTTAACAATTGGTGCGGACGTCACTTTTGCGTTCAATTAAAGCTTGACAATCCAATACCCCGATGCTTTAATTGGGAAATAATCAACAGGTGAAATTGAGATATTTTCTTTTCAGTCAAGGTAATTGTTTAAAGCGACTTTCACTCGAACACGAACTTCTAATAATCTTTTATGGCGGTTTTGAATAAAAGGCGTCGCAAAATCATTGCCAGAGACGCAAGAGTGATCGACGCAGCGTGAAATTATTTCCTCGTTTCCCTTTGTGCATGGATTATGTCGTTATATTTTATCCATTTGTAATGTTTGCATCCCAAAGTGGATAATTTTTTAACGAGCATTATCCTGGACAAACGGAACAACCTTGGGAATGCCTCTCATTTTCGCTAAATGTATTTTGTAAAAATGAAATAACCAGCACCGAAAATTACACGGATGACAGTCAAGGCTGCGACCCAAGCGGAGCTATGCGTGAGTTTCAAAATGTAAGTTCGGTCTCATGATGCGTCCACAAACAGTATTCAAATATAAAACTTTAAAACTTTCAAAAATAAAATTTTAACCGAAATGAAAGATGAAAATTGAAAAAATATCGCCAGTCAGCACTAACGCTTGAAAAAAATACTTTCAAATTTTTAACAATCAGTTTACAAAATGTGTAAACTTTTAATAATGAACTACTTAATTTTATAAAAGTGAAATGTTTTGTTGCCAGCTCCTTTGATAAAATTAAACCAGAAAAGACTTATACAGTACGTACTTTTCAGAATCATATCGTAAAGATCCTAAAACTAATGAAAAACACTCGATGGAAAAAATATGTTATAAATGTTGAATTTTGTACAGAAAATTTATGGACTGTTCATGGACTTCCATCGTTTATATTGACTTCAAGCATTTCGTGTATCAACTTTGGAGCACGCTTGTTATTTTTAATTGAGGATTTAACAATCTGTTACTAGCATACAAAGAGAAAATTTCATTTTGGATTTGTATGAATTCATAGATCGGGGTGATCGGGCATTCAATTGTTCCCAAATGACTTTTGACATTTACATGTATTCAAACTGTGCAATGATTAAACCGAAGTCATAAATGTGTCCCCTAAGGCTTCATTTCATGACGTTTTGAGGACTTGACTGATTTAATTCCCTTCAATGACCTTTCGAGAAATTCTGAACCTTTGCGAAATACAGGGTGTTCCGAAATTCACAACATATTTCTATGAAATCATTGTGCAGGATTTTTTTTTATTTGCTTTTATACAAAACACGTTTTATTTGCGTTAGTTATCCGAATATTTTTGTTACAGTTTTCATTACGATTTAAGTTGTTTATTTTCAGACTCATTCACCCAAAGGGTCAGTGAACTTGGATTGGAATATATTTCTATTTTAAAAAAACTCAAATTTACTCTTAATTAACCTCTATTTAAAATCCACTGTTTGTCACTTAATGCTTCAATAATTAAGAAAACGTTATTTTATCACAAGTTGATTTCCTTAATATCTGATATCTACATTTCAATATCACCGTTTTTTTCTTAAACCTATACATTTTATTTTATTCTTTAAAAACAATTATTCTGAGATGGGGTCAGAATTTCCACCGAAATAAAATTCTCAACATCCCTGATCTTTCCAGGTTTTTGGAAGAAAAATTCCTAAACTTTATCAAAAAAAATTTATTGAATAAAATGGAAAAAATAAATTATCAATCACGAACAGTATTTGTGTTACAATTTTCATTACGTTTTAAGTAATTTATTTTCAGACTCAGTCTTTCAAGGAGTCCGCGAACTTGGGTTGGAAAATGTATTTTTAATTAAACATTTCCCTGACTTTATCAATAATACTTATTGAACAAAATAGAAACAAAATTTAAAAATTACTGACATTTTTGTTTATTATTTCAGAAGTGCTTTGGCGAATAGGGGAATTGCCTATCATTGCATAAGTGTGACTATATATGATAAACAATTAATCATTTGAAATCCTGATAATTTAAGGTTGGCATTCTATCTGTTAACATTTTCCTGACTTTTTCAAATTTCTGACATTTCAAGGTTGTCCCTACTTCCCTGGTAATTCCATGTTTTCCAGGTCAGTGGCAACCCCGTGGGGTACTTTGAAAACTACTTCAGATGGCTCAGACTCAGGTTTCACCGCATTTCGTTTTCATTTCTCCCACTTTAATTTCTGGAAAAATAAACGAGGAAACCGAGTACATGTTTTTCTGACAATCCAGCAGTGGGGGGGAAGCGGGTGCCTTAAAAAATGCAGGAGGAAAATGATCGAATTTTTCCTCAAACTCAAGATTACCCACGTCCAATTTACATAAATCCTCACAATCGGGCCATAATTTCCAGTAGCTAATTGCGCAATAAATCGGGGTTTTATAATGCTCTCTTTTTAACGTCCATTATGTGCGTGCCACTCTTGATATTTATTTTATGATCTTTTGTGGTTTCTGGACAAGGTCGCTCTTGACTGATGGTTGGATGTACAAGAGCGAAAATGCCAGTTTCCTGTGAAAGAATTGAACACACAAAAAAAAACTGAAACAAAATGAAGTAAAATTAAAATAGTAGGTGGGTCAGAGGGGTTTGCATCGGTTGTTCTCGCATAGCTTTGTTATCCTGTTTCAGCGTGACGTGGTGCCAACCACAATTGTAATAATGCTCTAAACTACTGACTTCAGTTTGATTAGCTCACATTCCCTTCTCGTGTTCTCAACCAAATTCCAACTCCTAATTCCCTGCACCAGGTGAGTTTTAATTTCTTTCATTAATTTTCTGCAATTACCGGCGTAATAACGTCAAAACTGAGAAAGTAAGAGAGCGTAATCGAAATTCGTCAGAAACGATGAAAAACCAGTTTTCTTGATAAGCTGTTATTTATTTGTACAACTTTTCCAAGGTCTGAAAATTCAATATTTTTGTCGAGGCCCAGATGGAACGTGTATTGCCAAATTTAATTACAATAATAATAACGATCACTAGAAAAGACGTTTTAAACCTGCAATTGTTTTTGAAATAATATATACAATAAATAGCTTCAAATACTTGTTATGACTGCTAAGTTTATTTTTCCCAGTGTAAAATATACGGGAATTTTTCAAATAATAAAAAATAACCGAGACACTCTAGTGGATGACCAGTTCTAAACGAAAAAACAACAACATAAATTTAGCGAATATAGTAAGTATTTGAAGAAAAAATGTGAGAGGAATTTTTTTTTGCTTGATGGGCATACTTTTAGCTTTTTTTTAAGAGGATATGACATTAATTATATTTTAAATAATTTTAGTCTTTTGCATAACTGCTGGTCAATGGTCATAAACTGAAATGATGCTAATAAATTGTGTAAATTTACTGACTTTTTAAGGACTTAAATTGCCTGTATTCCAATCAGTGAATTTTTTATCAACTAGACAAATACGTGTATCTCATTAGTGTCGTTCGTGATGTCTTTAATTTTGCGTTAGACGTTCAAGGCTTCCGGTCAACTTTGTTTAAGAAATAAATTATACGAGAGAATTTATTTTAAAAGATTGAGGAAAAATGACTACAGTAAATTAATTTAAACTTTACGATTTTAGCCTTAACGATCAAAAATTTAAGAAAGAACGGATAGAATTACACCAGTTCCCAGCATCCCACCATTAGTATTGCTTCGTTAAAATGCAATTTTCACGTTTAAAATCTATTACAAAAAGGATGGATGAAAACGTGGATTTATCCATGTCTCTGATTCTCAATTTTTTAATCAGCACCATCGACAAGTGCTTCGAACGCAGCACTTCAGCACTTTATTGACCCGCGTATGAACTGACCTACACATTCACAGAGAACGTAATTTCAAACGAATTTTTCCTCCCAATACACGTATAGGAGGTTACAGTCAATTCATTACAAGTATGTTCGCTTCGAAACCTGTTTTCTGGCCTGGGATTTTTCCTAACAAACATAACTGAAAAGCCAAGTGAGGTCGAGAGCAGACAAGAGACAATTGCCATTCTCTCGATTGGATAAAAATAAAAATAAAAAAGAGTTCTCTGCTCCTGCTAATCCACGATGACTCCAACCAGAACTTTAATTACCTTGGCTTCTGGTACGATTATCAGGTGGTATTGACACGAGGAGGACCTTAGACTCTCACTGCCTGCCTCGTAGGCATTATTAGAGACTTTCGTGACATGAATAAAACAACAACTTGTTGCTGTTTTTTTTGTTTTTGTGTTCGTGGAAATGGTCAGTGTTTCTAGTGAAGGATAAAAACTTTACAAAAATGATTTTAACGTAACTTTAATTTTAAAGACCGTTCAGAGAAAATGGAAGGAGTCAAGAGTGAGGATGCTTCTGCCGAATCAGCTAGTGCATGGGTTCGTCTTACGGATCGTTTCAAGATCAACCGGAAATTGGTGCTCATGAAACTGCACTTGCTGCTGTTCTTTGGATGTAAGTAAATTATGATCGCTTGCTGAAAGGCAACATTGACTCTGGTTTGGCCCTGATTTTGCGTGTGTGACAGTGGAGCGCATAGCCAGTTTATCAACCACTTGTTCTCCAGAATCTTTATTCTCTAAATTCATTTATTTGGGATATCTTGAAGCTAAGCTGTAATGAACTCTCAGAATAATTTGATGATTTGATGCATTACACTCTCCAGAGGATTTACTGTCCCTAATCCTTAGACAGGGAGAATTTCGTGAATGCACTTTACAAAATAACAATCATCTCAACAATCATACTTAACAAGAAATTTACTTTAAAAATTGATTTTGTATAGTTTTTGGTTGAACTTTAAAAATGTATTTTTAATAGTTTATTCATCAAATATGCGAAATCATTTTACACGCACCTCCTTTATTTTTCATAATTATTTGTGGTGATGTCATTATTTATAGTTTATAATTTATAAAGTATAGTGATGAAATATACGAAAACATTTTTTTCAAAGATTTGATATATTTCTCGTAATTATTTCTGCTTGGTGCTCTCATCTTCAGTACAAAATGGACAATATAAATGATGTTTGTTTACTTTCTTGGTTATATTTATAATCAAAATTGCGTTAAAGATCTAGGGGGAAAATCTTTTTTTTTAGAAATTCTGACTGTTTTTTCCATTATACTTACAAGTAAGTAAAAATTATAGACGTTCACTGAATTTTTTTCCCAACGAATAACATAAAACTTAACCCTTCTCACTTTTGCAATTCAATTCACAAATAAATGAACACGTACGTAATAATAATGACAGCTTCGATTATTGGAATCTCGGATTACCGGAGCTCAGATTACCGAGGCTCTATACTGTATTTATAAATCAAATATTATTGAAAAGCTGAGGGAGAAAATCAATCTGTGATTAGTTTTGTTAATGATACTCCATCAATGGGGTTTATTTCGTACAAAAACGTATTTTAAAAAAACTCAACAATTTGCACAGAAAATCTGGAAAATATCATTGATGATTATAATAACATAGTGAGTCAAATTTTTAAAAAAGAATTAATCACGAATGACAGATCTGCAACTAAAGTTCAATTGTCAGTATGGTAAGGGTGAGTAAGAAGAGTGGTAGGAAGAGGGGGGGGGGGGGGATTGTAATACATCGG
>JAQIXS010001543.1:0-29163 GCA_034700785.1 Rossiulus vilnensis | reverse complement strand
ATCTGTTCTTTTCCAGGAAGGAAAGCTGACAGAAGCCCTAGATATTTTGCTGTCCCTTGAGAAGCAGGCTAGAACGGTAAGATGGTACAATGACCCCTGACAAATTGCACACGTTAAGTCCAGTCTACATCACCGTAGAAAACTTCGTCAATGCTTCAAACAACCTAATGATACTAATGAGAATCCATGAAATTTAAGTTCTCTACCATAACAAAGGGCGCATATAATTTCGTGGGGGTGTTCAGAGCTGAATCGATCAAAATGTTTCTATTAGATATATGCACCCTTGCACATGGCTGTGGCGAATTTCTCCACGCCACGTGAATTTGCATGTGCACAGCTAATGACGTCATTGCAAACTTTAGACTTCAGCCTATCCAATGTATGAACAAGAAAAAAGCCTCCCTTAACTCCTACAGGGTGCCGATGCACATTCGACAAGCCGCATCCTAGTCACCATTGTGCAGCTGTGCTTCCAGGCCAAGAACTACAATGCGCTGTACGAAAATATCATTCTTCTATCCAAGCGGCGAAGCCAGATCAAGATGGCCGTAACCAAAATGGTGCAGGAGTGCTACACCTATGTGGACCAGATGCCCGACAAGGCCAGCACCATGAAGCTGATAGAGACGCTACAAACTGTCACTGCAGGAAAGGTTAGTGGCGTTACTCTACCTGTCCCGATGCAAACTTGTTCCTTTGCATCACATGTTGTCTTTCTTGTAGATCTACGTAGAAATCGAGCGTGCCCGCCTCACCCATAAACAAGCTCTGATGAAGGAAGAAGAAGGCAACATCACAGAAGCTGCCACCATCCTTCAAGAGTTGCAGGTTGGATTTTTCCATTATTTGTCAAATGTGCAGACTCTTGCTATATCCCTTCCTAAAACTGAGCATCTGCCATAGGTGGAGACGTTCGGCTCGATGGAGAAAAAGGAAAAGGTCGAACTGATCCTCGAGCAAATGAGGCTTTGCCTAGCTCGAAAGGACTTCATCCGGACTCAGATCATTAGCAAGAAAATCAACACAAAATACTTTGAAGATGAGAAAACTGAGGCACGTATCTATCATCTTTCAACAAATTACCGCAAACCGTATAACGACACTAATAAAAATGTTGGCAAAAATCCCAGTTGTTTTCTGGCATCGAATAATTTGGCTCAATTCCCCGTTTCGAACAGGAACTTAAACTGAAATATTACAAACTAATGATTGAACTGGACCAGCACGAGAGCTCATACCTGGCCATCAGCAAGCATTATAGAGCTATTTACAACACCCCTTCAATACAGGCAGATACAGAGAAAGGACAGCAAGTGAGACTTATTTCGTTGATGAACCTTCAACTTGGGCAAACAATAAGCAACGTCCTACATTTACCGCCCCTTAGGTGCTGAAATGCGTAGTTTTGTACCTGATTCTTGCCCCCTTCGACAACGAGCAGTCGGACTTGGTGCACCGGGTGAAGGAGGAAAAGAAATTGGAAGATATCCAAAGATACAAGTACTTCATTTCTCCTTTCTTTAGCCAAAAATCAAATTTTCTTCACCTTTTGTGAGTGTGCAATCATTACAGCAAAATGGTTTTTGTTCCAGGGAGCTTCTCCAGTTGTTTGTCACAATGGAGCTAATCAAGTGGTCTGCCCTATGCGAAAATTACGAGGCCGAGCTGCGCCAGACAGTCTCAAACAATGCGGCCAGTGAAGTGTTCTCGCCCAGCACGGAAGATGGCAACAAGCGCTGGAAGGATCTCAAGAATCGCGTGGTTGAACACGTAAGTAGGCTGTTGGTGGTTGTTTGAAGGCTTCCTTTAGCCCACTGCATAACGTTGTGCTCTTGCAGAACATCCGCATCATTGCCAAATACTACACGAGGATCCGCCTGGAAAGGATGGCCCAACTGTTGGATTTACCCGAAATGGTAATTTTTCGTACAGCCACAGAACTTCCACTCGAACCTCAGCTAACTGTGACTTCACATTTCAGGATGCGGAAGAATTCCTCTCCAACCTGGTGGTCAACAAGACGGTTGAAGCAAAGACCGATCGGCTGGCGCGTATCGTCAACTTCGCCCAACATAAGAACCCGAACGACCTGCTAAACGAGTGGGCCACAAATACCTCCACACTCATGCAGCTGGTCAGCAAAACCACACATCTGATCAATAAGGAGGAGATGGTGCACAAGCATATGCATGCCGTCCAAGAATGATAGCTGTATAACCTTTTTTTGTAGTTGCATTAAATTGTGGTGTAAAATCAGTTTTTTGGCCTTCCGTATTTAATAAAGACGTTTTGAGGAAGTTTAACAATGGTTATACTACAGTGACTAGCCAATTGCTCGGTTTCTGATAATGGAATTTTGTTGAATCATAAATTGTGTTCCCGTAATTCCATTGTGTGGTCAGAAAATAACATCAATTAAGAAATGGAAGGGACAAAACCGGAATATTAAGAACAAACAGGATTTGAAATCAGAAAAGTACGGTTCCGTTACGAGGATAAAAACCTGTTATATCTGAATATTTAAGTATTTTGCACATCTTTGATTAGATGGCCATATATACACTCACCTGCAGGATTGAGGCCAAAATTAGATTTTTATTCGTGCTTCAAGGTCTGCAAAATAAGTCAAAAAGTAGGAGAACATTTCACAGGCACACGCTTAACAGTTACCACCAGTTTAATACGAGATTTGTTAATTTACACGTGGATAGAAGAAAAATGACTGATAGTAAATGAGAAAAATTAATCTGCCCTATGTATACGACTGTCATTGTTAAAAAGAAAAATGAGTGTTAAGTGTAAAACGAGAGGTATATAAACGAAAACGGGGTTAACTTAAGTACACTAGAGGTTAGTCGTTTGGGTTAACTGTGAGAGCATGATGGGATACTCTTACTTGACCAGATAGAAATTCCATAAATATTATGTACAATAAACTGTTTGGGCCGAGGGGTAGGTTGAAATTCATCGGCTTGCCGTTCAACTTTAATCGTATCCCATGTCGTCGAATCGTCTAATGCTACACAATTGGGCTGTGGTGTGTTCTCAAAAAGGAGGCAGAGCACCCCTGATGTCGTTCAAAATAACTAGCTCAGTAAATCCCTGGGTTGGATGAATGGACAGTGGCATTCATTGCAGTGGGCATAAATGGGAATGTACAAATCTAGAAGTGGAGCATATTTTACAGCTGAAAAGGGGAATTTCTCCCAAAAATAGATGTACAAGTAGCGTATAAACAGCAGTCCTCGCGCCTGTACAGTGTCCTATTCACATATGATTGCAATCTCCATTTAGCTGATTGGGGAATGATCCCAAAAAGGGCCATGTGGCTAACTGGCAAAACAAATCTCTTTGGGAGAAAAAGCTAAAGTTTACCTAGGAGCAGAAAATGTGACCTATCTAGGGTTGCCTTTAGCATAGAGCTGGGAATTTGATAGAAACACGATCAGTCATGAATAGTTTATAACTGTATTAATAAAATATTTCTTATAAATAACTTTCTGTATTCTTTTAGCAAGTTGCGTTTTTACAAAAATATGGCAAAATGAAAACTATTCTTAACCTCTAAGAACGGCAGTACAAATAATTAGAAATTGAGAAAACTTTTTTCACATAAATCGGATATATATGTCAAAGAGTTTTTTTCGAACTTTGAAACAGGTTATGTAACAGCTATTGGGGACACTTTTCATACTTCATAGTAAATACGGCTTTCTTTATCAATTAAATCACAACATTATTGGTTTTTTTATGAATCTGAAAAGCATCTTGGCATATCTTAAGCATACAGATTTGGTTTCTTAGGGCTTCTTACCGATTTAGGTATCTCATTTGGGTAGAAATACAATTTTGGAAATTACCAATCTTAAGGCGACAACAGCGCCTGCAAAACTACCCGAAATGAGTAGTTTGTACTCTTCGGTAACAGAGATTTTTAATGGGAGAAAAAACTGAAATGCCACTGTTAACCTTGCGTGCCTATAGAAAGCTTCATGGAAAAAAGGCTTTGGTTGGGGGCACCGATGAAGGATTCAACACTATACATGTACTCACCAAGACGAGAAAAATATAGATGTGAATAATTTAGCATTTGGCAAGCCGAGGGTCAATCTCGGCATAGACCAACCAGCAAAAGAACCAAAAATATGGTCGGGGTTATCATTAAGTACAACTTTCAGGTCGAAGCGCTTCGCTATCTTCGGATGCGTGGCACCGTGTTTCCAGATGTTGGAAGAAAAGAAAGCGCTCGATCCCCGCCTGTCCCGTGACTCGTTGCCAGCTGCCGTGAAAAGATGATCGCCGTGACAGAGATCACACGAAGCTAGGGCGTCTCATTCCTGACCGCACGCACACTTACTTGATTGCACACAATAGAATAATCACAGTCCTGGCATTTGGGCAAATTTCCCTTGCACCTGGGACCCATTAGCTCCTCTTGCCATCTTGATACTCGAATATCTTCTTGCGGGAGGCTACAACGCCTGCGGCTGGGGCTGCCGTGCCGCCGGATGTAACATTTGCCTTACCGACCTTGCCATCTGGAAGACTCAGACCGGGGCAGCTTGGTGACCTCATCAGCTCTAAAGAAACAAGTGGATGCGATGAGACCAGGATCATAAAGGAACACATTAGCCCTGGATCTGCGACATGTTGTGTGATGTCAGTCAGTGAAAAACCCTTACCAGCACCATTACCCCTTGAAGTACTGTTAGCCCCAATCGATCTTTTTGATTTTGGCTCTGACAAGCGATAACACGTTTGCAACCTTTTTTGTTCCTTGTGCTGCACAGCCACTTGACCTGTAAGAGAACCGAGCTTGACTAACATGCTTTGTTGAACACGCGCACTTTGCGGCATCTTTTCGACCGCTTGTAGCTACCTTCGAAATTTGGTTGGTGGGCCAAAATGATGTGCTCCAGGCGGGCTCTCAGGGTCCCCATGTCGTCCTCGCAGGCTTTGTTGTCAGCTTTTAGGCTCGCATCGAGAGACCGGCAGTGGTTTTCCAATTCGTTCTCATGCTAAAACCACCAAAATGTGTGAGCGAAATTAACAAATCGTTGAAGGAGGGAGAAAAGTTTCAAAACTCATTGAATTTTTCATGTATAATGCATAAAACTGTTGCTGTATTAAACCTCAAAATAAATCGGTCACAGAATCTCGAGCAATCAAACTTATGATTTCAGATTCATCAATATTCATTAAACAAATTTATAGGTGATGTTCCAGAAACTTACATTTTTCGTTGCTGTAAGCTTGCCGTTCAAATCTGCAATTTCTTCCTGTTTCTCAGCCAGCTGACTATCTTTCAGTTGAAGCGATAACTGAATTCGAGAGGAGAAACGCTCGTTATTTTGCACGGCGAAAAAAATCTGTGCTCTGCGGCTTTTCAACCCACCTGCAGGTCCTTCATCGTCTCCTTGTCATGCTGATTCCTGTTCTTCACCATGGTGCTGAGCCCTCGAATGTTCTGTTTCAGGTGTGTCCTCAGCTGCTTGTTGCGGGCAGTCAAGTCAAATATCTGGCGTTTACAAATGCCCGTTAGAAATGACATCATAAAGAAGTACGATTAAAAAGTTGTGACACTCACTATGGAGTTAGCCTCCGCCAGCTTCTGGGTCATGACCTCCAAGTGTTCTTCCAGGGCGGCACATTCCAAGCACTTCACCGAATACTTGCTGGAGAGGGCCAGGATTTCGTGCTTGATGGTTTCCATTTCCTCCCTACATTACAAAAACAAGGTTTGTGAAATTCACCGAATCAAAAAACTCTCTGCATCTTTAAATTAATGGACATAACCCGAATCGAACGTACTCGTGCTCTCGGTGCAAAGCGTCCAGATCAGCCGACGAGTGACCCATCTTCTGCAAGAACTCCTCCTTGAACCGGGACACTTCCCGCTGAAGCTCGGCTTCGTGAGCCTTCCGCATGGCATCCAGAGCTACGAACAGAACGAGCATAGATGATTCCTCGTTCTCCGAGGCAATCCTCTTCCAGCCTGAGATTTCCTACCTGCTAGTGTTGCCTGAGTCTCCTCTGCCAAAGCCTGCTCTTTCTCCACCTGCATCTGCTCCAACTCCCGCCTATGCTTCTCCTCCAGTTCGGCAATTATGCGTTTGTTGGAGTGCTCCATGGCCACCAGGCCCTTTTCGCATAAGGTCTATACCGTTAATGACAATAGGACAATTATAATTCCTTACAACCTTGAGGGCAAAGCGAAATTTCGCCACATAAAGGAGACAACTTTTGGAGTATTGTCTGTTACGTGCAATAAAAATTTCATAAACTCTCGAAAGTGAGAAAATTGTTTTCAGTTTCTATTTGCAGAAGTTAAAAGTAACAATTGAGAAAAATAATTTTGAACGATACACGCTCCAAGTTTTCTCCAATTTTAATTCAGCATCTGCTCATACCAAAAATAGATCGCATTTGTCTTTGCGATTATTAAATATTCTAGAAAACACGCGAGCGCAAAAATTAATTTGTTCCAATTAATTTGTTCCAGCTATCTGAGTGGAATCGATGTCACCCAACATTTTGCTAATTTGGAGCAGAGAGAACTGGAGCTTTGCTTCCTAACACTTGCCTTCAGCTGTTCTATTTCCGCCCTGTACTTGCGCTGCACGTTGGCCTTGTTGATCTTAATGTTGGTTCGCTTGGAGATCTCCTGCTCGAACATTTCCTTCAACGACAAGATCTGCGTCTCATAGTCCTCCTCCAACGAGTTCAACTTCTCGTTCAGCACCAGGATCTCCTTCTGATATTTCTCCTCTTGGTCCAAATGATTAGTCTCCTTTGCAATGAAAGACTTCTGTTATCGAGCGGATCAAATTAAAAACAACTCAAAAACAAATATTTAGCTTCCCACTATATTTCTAAAGCACCGGTAAACGTGTGGCAATAAAATAATTATTTTGTTCCACCATCCACAAACGAACTCGTGCTCGCACTCACCAGTGCAGAAAGTTTCTGCGTCTGCTCCTGGTACACGGCCTCCAGCTTGGCCTGGTGCCTCTCCGTCTCGAACAGCAGGTCGCTGGCGTACTTCTCGGCCATCTGCTGCACCTTGCGCTGAAGCTCCTTGCACTGCTGGCACGAGTCCTGCGGCAGGCCGAAGGCGGGCCTGTCCCTCCTCCACGAGTCTTGAGATTCCTTCAGCGCCCACGAGCCCCGAGTTTCCTCCGCGCAATGACTAGCGGCAGTCCCCACGGCGCTGTGGCCGGCCTTGACGACCTCCCCTACGACCCGCGGCGGTGGGTATCGGGGAGGCGCGAGCTCGATTGGCACTTCCCGGAAGTTGCAGTACTCTGTGCCGAGGCAGTCCGCGCCGGTGGACGTGGTCAGCGAGCGCAGGAAGGACAAAGACCCGCATAGGAAGGCGGCCTGGGTGACCACCTCTGCATACTCGCGCACCACGGCACCATCCAGCCTTTTCCGGATTCCCTTGTCCGCATTTTTGGCCACGTTGGACTTCAGAGCGTGGAACACGTTATCCACCTCCAGCGACAGGTGCTCGGCCACAGTCCTCGTCCTCTGCTCCTCGGTCTTCTGGATCCACGAGAGTGCCTCGCTTTCTGCACCGTGCAAGAGCCTCGCGACCACATCCACCACCTCGGCCTCGGCCATGGCCCGAAGTGTGTCAGCCTGAGTCCTAAGGAAAACCTCCCGTAGGAGCATGACAGTTGTCAGGCTGTCGAACTCGTAGGGGCAGGCCTGAACTTCGTCCAGGCAAGTGCTTACGAGCATCAACATCTTCTCCTCCTTCCACGGTGCCGTGAGGTCTTGGATCACCGCCTCGTTTTTGGCGAGTGCAACGAGTGCCCGTTCCAGCATCGTTGTGGTGTCGGCTTCCATCGGGGACTCCTCGTCCAACTGAGCCAATTGTGGGAGCTTAGCGGAGTCTAATCTGCAGATCAGGCCCCGCATGGCACTGCCCAATCTGCGAACAGATTCCAGCAGACAGCGATGCGGGCAGTACAGCTTTACAGGAGTCATGCTCAGGGAGCGCCTCAGCGCGTTCAGGATGGTCGACCGGTGCGCTCTTTGCTCCGCCAACAGGTTCCGATCGCCGGAAGCCACCGCGGAGAACTCGTGTCCCTTGTTTAGCACTAGCTCATTGAGCCGGTGAAGGATGTCGGGGAAGAAGTCGTGAAGTGCCGGTCCTAAGGCTGTGCTGGAACCGTCCAGCCACCGGACCGCGTCTTGGAGGTGCTCGCCAACCAGCCTCAGCTGGTCGCCCCCGCCCAGAGCGTCCACCACGTCCTTGCACTGCTCCACCTTTTGGCGGCATCCCCGCAGGGAGAGCTCCAGCTCGAACGTCCGGCTGCGCAGGCCCTGGATCTGGCCGTTGAGCTCGGAGATGAGGGCGACGGGGGCGTCCTTGTCGCTGGTTTCGTAGTCCGAGGGGCAGCCCTCCGACTTGTTGAACAGGCTGGCTTCGTCCGTCTCGATGTCGTCCGCGTTGACTTCAGTGGCCAGGCTGGTGCGTGACGAGGACAGTGACTGCGCCCGGTGGGACACGCCATGGACTTTCGCCTCCAAGGCATTCAGTCGCACGAAAACGTGCACCTAAAACAGAAAGAATTGGTGATGAGTGTGTAAAATGACGTCACACAATTGAAACAAATGGGTGTGCTGGATCCCTCTGCAAGTAATTTTTGATAGCGGATTGGTGTTAAAGCATATTACTAACCTGCTTATCTGCTTCGGCCGGTCCTTCCCCTGCCTTCTTGGCCTCGGCGTCACCCTCCAGCACATCCTCATCCGACGTCTTCAACAGGCCCTCCACCTTTCGCAGTTTCTTCTCTAACTCCTCCACCTTGTTCTCCACCTCCTTGGAAACTGTGAGCGCCTCGCGTCCCTTCAGCGACCGCGTCCGCCTCTGCTCCTTACCCTCCTTGCCGGGCGGCCGCTGCTTCATCTGGTGGCGCAGCTGCTTCTCCGAGTTGCTGAACTTGGCGGTCAGGTCCTCGATGCGCACGCTCATCAGCCCAATCTGGCTCTTGTAGTCCGTCTCCAGCGCCGCCAAGTTGTGCTTCTGGTTCATGCAGAGCACCTCCAGCTCGTCGCACTTGCCATAGGCCTCCTTCAGCTCTTTCTTCAGCACCTTGATCTCGTTCACCGCCTTCTCGAACCTGGCCCGCAGCTCTTTGTACTTTTCGGCCAGGGCCTCTCGGCTGGCACTGTCCACGTCTACCTCTTCGCCGATGTTGGTCAAATCGCTCAGGCTCCCAACGCGCGGCAGCTTTTTGGTGCTGCCCAGCTCGGAGCTGAACGTCTTGCGCAGCGACTCATTCTCGTCCGTGGCCTTCTGGAGTCGGTTGACCACGTCGATGAGCTCGCCATTTGCCGTGTCTAATGCCTCCTTCAGCTTCACTATCTCATCTTGGTAGCACTCTGGGCTCTTGCTACCTGTCTTCCTCTCGGAAATGACTATCGCAGCCTTACCTCCCGGCCTCGTGTCTTCCCTCTGGGACCCTTCGCCATCAGGCGAGGTTGCGTGGGACTTGCACAAGACCTCCATCTCGTTCTCCAAGTCGTGGATCTTGTTCTCGCTCCTCTGCAGACGCGTCTGCAGCGCCTCGATGAGCCTGTTGCGCTCGAACAGGCTGCTGCAGTGGTGGTCGCCGTGCCATTTCATCTCTTTTTCTTTTTCTTTGCTCGGCCTGCAGGGAATTAAGCGATTAAGTGAGTTAAGCACGTGGCAACGTGAATCTTATTAGACACATCAAATCATGCATACTGACCTTGTGGTTGTCCGGCTGGGAATTTTTGTTGACGAGGCGACATCTACAGTTCTCGAGTCCGTTCCGTTCTTCCCGGGCAGTGTGTACCGGCGACTCCGGTCTTTAGTGTGCGTATTTCGTATTGACGTTCGACCCAGCTGCTAGAAAACATACGTGAAATAAACAATCTTCTTCCAGTTTCAAGGAAGAAAGCCTTACAAATATTATGTGAAAATCGAATAATTATAGAGTACAGGCTGACATACCCAGCGCTGCTAGAGGGTTAACCAGTAAATGAAACACTGATTAAAAGAGAATGTGTTTACAAAGAATAGAGAAAATTTTTATGAAAACTTCATAACAGGAAGTGTTTTGGGAGAAACATATGGTACATTCCTAGGAAATTTCATGGTTTTAGCATTTACGGAATATACAGTATATATTGTTGAAGGTGAATTTCCATTATGTATCAACCTGTGAACCCTCCTTATCAAGAAGTTAGCATTGCCGACTTCTTATTTCATTTTATAAAAAGACGATTTGGAAGCTTAACTCCAAATAAGCATACCTTGGAATCTTCAGCGGTCTCAAGTTTTGTGGGAGTTGCCGGCACTCTTTCAGATGCATCTTTCCGCTCGGACCTTGGCCAATAGACTTTGTCCCCATCTTCGTTTTCTGCTTCCCCTGCCAGCGCCGTTGGAGATTTCGAAGACTTGTGCGAAACTTTCACATTTGTTTTTAAGCGCGCCCGTTCTTTCACCTTTGAAATCACAGTCCTATTAAGGGGTGGTGAAGGCGGTAGAGTCCTGGAATTCGCCGAAGGTGTACCAGTGGAGGTGCTATCGCCCTCCGGGATGCGGGCACAAGGCGTTTCCGCTTGAGCCCCGGGGATCAGCCTGAGCTCCTCTTCCGAAGAGAATGCGGAAGGTGGGCGGGGAATCATGGACTGCTGCTTAGACGTGCTGCCCTGAGACACGCTCCTCGTCTTACTGTCCAAATTGTTCATGTGGGGGATCTCGCGTTCTATGCGTTCTCCCATGCTCACCACATCCTCCAGGTCACGCACATTGGCCGCATTCTTCAGGGCGTATACCCAATTGCTGCGTATGCCTGCCGTGACAGCGGAGAAGATGTGGCACTTGTTGTCAGACATCTGTAATAAACTCTCCACATTAGCCTCCTCCTACAATTCAATTCCAATTCATGACAGCACCCTGCTGTCAGCAAAGATTTGCCACGTGGTAGAGGGTGTTGTCCATCAACCCATGTCATTTTTTTAAATTTTATCATGTTATTTTTAACTCTGCATTTTGCACCTTGATTTTGAACCCGTAATTGCGACCGACGTCCACTTCCTCCACGTGCTGCACTAGATTCATACTGATGATGGAGTCGAGATTGCCACTGTCCTCCGCCTTTAGGTCTTGGTACACCTTCAGGGACGAGCCATACAGGATGCACCATCGCTTGCACCATTCCTGGAATTTCAGCGCAAAATTGCAATAACATACACGAAAACAAGGCTTGTGATGGCAGTGCAAAACCAGCTGCTGCCATTACCTTATTGACCTCCTGTCTCATCAGCCATCCCTTCTTAAAATTCAAGATGTTCTAAAAATGGAATAGAAAAAGATCAACATTTGCATCAAGTTGAAATTCCATCAACCAAGCAGTGAGATGGTGTCTCACCTCAGAATACAGATCCATGGGATCCACCCGAATTTCTGGAATGCTGCTTGGGCATTGCACGATGTGGTCCAGGCCGCAGCCATCCGGGTCGCCTCTTATCTGAATGTTAAAATTTATTGGCGATGAGAACAGGGAAACACATACAAGAGAAGCAAAACCTTTAATGAACAATCCTATCTTATTTTTCATTCGTAAAACTTGAAACGGTTTCATATTTTCGTCACAATGTGGAGTTAATTCACGTTGAATGTTCAGCACAATTTCTTTTAACAATGAAAACATAAAGAAAGTGGGAAAAAAACTATGCTCAAGAACGATTAGTTAACTTTCATCACAAGAAAGCACTCTAAAGAAAATACAATTGTGAGCAAAGAAACTGGCCTGTCTGAAAGCATTAAAAAACATCTTGTTCAGCAAATATATATATATATATACAATTTAAACTTGGTAAAGCTCGTTTGGTAAACAGTTTATTGCTCTTTAAAATGTGCATAATTTGACTAAAATTCCTCATCCATTTCTCAGGTTTCCATTATATTTAAACATTTGCATAACCCCTGTCACTATAAAAGCGTTCCTGCAGATAATACATTGTTCAAAAATTCATAATATGCAATGATAATGTTTTGCATAATTTGTTAGATGCACGATACATTTTCCGTACAATTGGTGTGAATGTATGGCATTGTGTTTTCATGCCATTCTCCCACGAAATTCAAGAGGAATTTTATTCTATTTGGATGGATTTGAAGGTGTTTTAAATTGCTCACAAAAAACGAGCAATTCTGATTTTAATTTGGCTACCAACTTATTTTTTTATCATACTTATTTATCTATTTTTTAAATATCTTTAAGTAGGCCAGTTCTTTGCTCGCAAGTGTAATGTTGCAGGAATTAGAATTGAAATTTACATGCTTCAGGAGTTTTGTGGCATTTGCTTCGGCATAGAAAGCAAAACAACAAAAATTGGAATAAAATTAATATAACTAATGGTCTGCTCATAAAACGCCGTTTAAAGATTATGTTTTAGACCGGGTGTTTATAAACGTACAACGCAGAATTGCCTGCATTCTTAGAAAATGTGTGTTATTCTATTTTATTGCGCAAGCTTTTGTCCAATTTAAAACAAATCAATGCTGCACAAGCTGTCCAATATATTACCGGCAAATGCGGAGCATCTTACCGTGTGTTCACGCCAAGTGTTATCGCCTTGCTTGTCGGCGCCTTTCTTGTGTTCAAATTCGGAAGAATTGGAGGAAGGATAGAGCTGACTTTCGACGGGCGCATAGGGCGTCTTGCTGCCACCAGAGGAGCCCTGATGCTCCTTCTTGGCCTCCCTGACTGACGAGTAGGGCAGGCGTTTGGTCTTGCCAGAGCGCAGTTCATGACTAGAGGGTTCAATATTGGTTTGATTCCGGTTGTTCTCCTCGCCGTCCTCGCCCTGATACCAGGAGCGAGGGGACAATGGCCCATGGTGGTCCTGCTGCAGGCTCTCCAGCGAGTCGTAGCGCTTCATCTTGGGCACATCGGACAGGCGGGCGTAGAGCGGGCTAGACACCCGAAGATGCGACAAGGCCTCCGGGGCGTGGACGGCTGTCGGAGACGACTCGTTCAGGTCCTCGGTGGACGAAGAGTTGGACAACGGAGCGCCCAAAGAGCGGCTGCGTTGGCTCTGGTGTTTGCGGCTCTCCCGCTTCTGGCACCGCTTGCTGTAGTGACTGTCGACCCGCGAGCGCCGCGAGGTGTCAGCCAGGATGATTTCAATGTCCCTCGGAATGCCGTCGTCTATTTTACCTGCAAACAAAGAGGCAGTGGAATTGGATTAACCAAAACGTTTGCATTTTTTGACCATGCGCTGGGTTCAATGGGTAATGTTGAAAAAAAAAAAATAGCAAAACCCTTGCATTACTTTTCTCGCAGGTTGTTGTCCGTTCCTCCAATTCTAGATGAGGTTTGATGCCACTGTTCTGGGCGTTTTTCAGCCCGACGTCCAGTTGATCGTACCCCAGCGAGCTTGTCTCTGTGTGGCAACTGAGAAACCTGTAGCGGGGCACCACCGTTTCGCTCCAGTTCCCTTGTCCATCCGCCACCCTTGCCTGAATTAGCCAAAAAACGAAAACTTCGCATAAAAAAACCAGGCAAGTTTACCGTAAAATGTGTTTTTTGCATTAAAGTTTGTAAAAACACATTCGCTTCAATACGACAAACCCGTCGCCGTTGGTTTGGCAAAATGCTAGTGGCAAGAATCTCAACATCAACTGCAAGTAAAACATCGTTCGATGCTTGGATTCTTGCCATAATTATTCATTTTATGTGTAAATGGGAAGATGCAAAATAAAATAAAATCCTGCTCCCTGGCAGTCCACCCATAATCCCATTCTAGAATAATTTAATAGTCATAATTACTTCACTGACGCAAAAGTATCTTGCGAAAATCTTAGCGCCAGTGAAATCTGTTAATTAATAACAACCAATCATCCGAAGTGACACACCGACCAAGAAAGTATTTGGAATCCATGACGTCCTTTCAGGCCATTTTTTTTGGAATGGCCATGATCCCGGCCAATAAAATGTCATTATCTACACAAATCACGCTATTTTGTTGATTTTTATATACATGTATCTGCGTAACCGATCAGCTAGCTACACGATCAAAAATCGAATGACCTAAAAACAGACGTCATTTATATTTAATTCTGACGTCATGTAAGTGGAAATGCGGTTTGTTTGCTCGTTTAGCATAGTTTACAAAACGGCTGTAAAGTGACTAGGGGGAAATTCATCATCGTTTTTTCATACATCGCCTACGGTGTTTTTATTCACAATACAGTGTGCACCGCTTAATGTGGTGACAATAGCCGAATAGTGATAACAATAGCCAAACAAAAACCCGACCATCCAATATGTACAAATAAAAATAGTTTATCTAAGTTTGCTTGTCTGCCTTTTTCTTTTGAAACGATCGTTGCTACACACCAAATTTAAAAAACTGCTGATTTTTCATGCAATGAAGATGTCGGCTCAAGTTTTTCACCCCTTCAGAGTTTGTTGCATTCGCAACTTCTTGGTTTGATTGACAAATTTCTGATTCAGTGAGCTTGACAGCTGCGACAATGTTCTCATTAATTTAAAAGCCATCCATTCAACATATATCAGAGGTCAATTCGTCAGCAGTACTGACTGGTTCTTTAAGCAACTCTGTTACGTCCTTGCTTTTTCTTTGAATTCATCGAGACGAAAGCACGTCTTAAATGCGTCTGACGAAGTCTGATACTCGACTTGGTAAGAAGGGAAATGCTTTGAGAACATTCGTCCTCTTGATAACATAACGAAGGGGTGTGCACACAAAGCTCAAGATTTTAGTATGAAAATGCAGTTGACATTAAACAAATTAAAACAGTGATAACTGTTACATGCAAAATACACTGTAAGCATTTGTCTCGAATTATGTACAATCATCTTCTACTTGAGCAATAGCGTTGTCTGTTTTTCCTCTGATGGTATGTTTTTGACTATGTCTTGATTTAGATTGTATGTTGTACCTCTGAAAGTTTTTCTCTTTTTTGAGCGTAATAAAATTTAATAATAATAATAATAATAACTTCAACCGCGATTACAAGAGATGGCGCCTTCTCCCTGCTGCCCACATTTGTTATAGAAAATGGAGCAAAACGCCATCATTTTGTGTCGATTGTGTTTAGTCCCAATAACAATCCGTCATCGACGTTTCTTGAAGGAAGTTATCTTAAAATCAATTTATTTTGGAAATAATAAAATATTTTTAATTTCCTCCCCCCCATAACTTTCGCACTCCATTGCTTGTGAGTGTCTGGTACAATATGAGGGAATCCTCAACGGACAGCCCCCATGAGGTACTTCCACCTGACACGTTCTTTCAACGGCGCTCTGACGTCCGTCTTCCAAAGGAGAACCCCCACCCCACCCCCTCTGCAAGAACACCGTGACGCATTCCTTTACTCACCTTAGCGGAGGGCACGCTGGTCGTGGCCTTAATGCACGGAAACGTCGCGTTTCTCTTCTGCCTGCCCTTGAGACTGCGAGGGTACATAACTAGAACGTCAAACCACCTGGAGAACAAAAAAAAAAAAAAATGGTAAAATTAAAAGCGTAGCCGAGGAGGACACCTAATCGCGCATTAGCGGATTAGGCGTCGGGATCAGCTCCCCGTAGTAAAACCTAATCCACATCCAAGGTCTGGCCTTGGGAGGATAGCGCACGGGCATGCTTCTTGCCTAACCCGTGACGAGCAATCGGCAAGAACCGCGAAAAGGGTTTCTAGGTCTGGCCGCCATCTTGGAGCATGATGACACCGCCGGAAAATGTGCCAACTGCCGGTTTTTTTTGCACCGCACCACGGGCCACCATTGTTCGGCCACGGGGTCTAGTTCGAGCGTTTGCAACGTTTCGAAACAGGCATTGTTCGTGCCTGACATCGATTGCATTTCGGGGTGCTGGGAAAGCAGGACCCTGGCACTTTATTGTGTATTTATTTATGCGCTCAATTAAACGCGTTCTTTGATTGAATTAAACAGCGGGGTTTGCGCAGAGAGCTCCATTATGGAAATAAGTGTGGAGCTAGTAACCTTTTGGAACCCGATCCGTTGCAAAACACCATCTTGCGGTTGGGGATCTCTAGCGCCTGGCCTGACCTGATCTGGCAGTTGAAGAAAAAACATCACAGATGGCGCTGCGAAAGCGGGGCGCAGCGGAAATGGCAACGATTTGCAAAACTGTTGCAAGTGCATGCGTATTCATTACGAAAAGTAGGAGGAGTATCGACGGAAGTAGTTATGATGGCGGGAAGTTGTTCGCATCGCGGGCAACTTAATTATGGTATTCTGTAGCCGTTCTCAGCTCCTTTCGAAATCAGTGTGTTCGAGGAGCATAAAAAACAACCTTGTTGGATGTTTCGGTCCCATAATTACGATTTAATGGTTCTTAAATTTATTTGTGTGTTGATTACAGCGAGTTTTAATGGGCGATAACGACAGAAATTGCTCATTAACAATTGTTTTCGTCTCATTACACATTTTATGGGCATCGTTTTTGTTTTGGAACACGATGCGATGTCAACAAACAAAAAGAGACTACACGTCTATATCGTGAGCTGTTTCTATAATCCTCCCAAAAAAACTAAATTTTGTTTGGTGCCATCCACGTCGCATTGGATGGCGCAACATTCAGATGGAATAATGATGAAATGGTGTGGAACTGGTTATGTAAAATCAACCATTTTATGGGCACAAAATTAATTTTCATGACTTTTAGCAATGGAATTTTAAAGCATTTCAAGCGAAAGTTGTCAACTTAATAACCAGTTGTTTGATTCCGAACTGGTTTGAAACAGCGTAATAAGACCAGCATTTTTATTTTATATAATAAGGGGATGCAAGCATCGGGTTAAAGTTATTACATGAAATGATTTTGACATCTTCATAAAGTATTCAAAATCAATAATCTCGTTGTTAATTTAATCACGCGAAGGACTTAAGTAAGGGCTTATGGCCATAATAACTAGGTTCTTAATTAATGCCTCGCAGAAAGCCACGCATTGTCTTCTCAAGGACTTTCAATGACCCTAGACTCCCCGTAGTTTTCTGGCAAATAAACGATCATCAACACTACGTTCTTTCGACAGCCCTACCAGGACCAAGGCCGTACAATTCACTACCATTTTGATGGGCACACCTTTGTTTGAATTCATACATTTCTCACGTGGTAATTAAACCCAATTTATCCCTCGATTGATGGGCAGGCCATCAATATTTGCCAAACATTTCCGCTCGCTCTGGCCAATCCGGGTCTCCTGATAAACTTAATTAACAGCGTTATTGGTAACTGGCAGCAGCTCATGAATTCTCAGCGGCCCTCAGGCCCCATGCGCCGCTACCAAATTGCCACTTAAATTCCAGCATGGGTTCCGTCTATGCTGCGGGAAGCACAGAGAGAAAAGCCTTGAATCGGCGGCAACAAATCGCTGCGGTTCCGGGCCAGAAGTCGGCCTTCTCAAGGAGCTCCCATGCCGTTCACGCCATTAAACGCCGATTAACGCCAGCCTGCTAATTGCTGTTTATTAGCTCGCCTTGAAGAGCTTACCACTTGCTCTCCTCCTTGCAGGTGCCTTTGATGAAGTAGATCTTGTCCGGGGCGGTGATGGCGACGGCGAACTTGTTGCCGGTGACGTCTTCGGCGTCCGAAACCTCCACCACTTTGGTCATCTCGATGATGGCCTGAGGGATGGTTTCCGGCTGTTTAGAGAAAAACATTGGGACGGGTCAGTCGCCGAGTTGAGATTCATCGTCGGATTTTGGACGGCAGTTATCAACGTGTGAAATAATGACAGGGACTTCTGGAAAGCTCTGGAACATTCTGCACAAACGTGGGCATGCGGATTGAAGAAAGACTAAAATATCAAGAAACTGCCTGGAGAGACAACTTTATGAACAGATTTAAAAAAAAAAAAAATAGAGTGCTGAATGGTATACCAATAATAATATACATTTTGAAGAAAATGTGTGTACGTTATCAGTATATTTTTTCATTCAATTCAACTCCGTATACCCTACTATCAGCAAGGATATTCCATGTGGTAGGGGGTGGGTGAAATCCATTAGCCCTTATTGTTTGTTTATTCATTTTATTTTTTTTCATTACACATTACATTTATTACGATCGTCTTAATTACTCTAGCCTTAGCCCAATTTACAGAGATGTTGTTAAAACCTCACTCTAAATCGGTTTTTATAACGTCAAATATCTACTTAAACATGACTACATGTTCACACCTTGTCGACAATGAGAGTTTGGAGGACTAAAAACGACTATTCTGTTCAAATCTAGAATATACTGGAAATTCAAATGGACCAACAGAATGAAAGAGCCTGTTTTGCGATTAGTCTTTCCTGTCAAATGATTCATTTTCCACACGTTGAGCATCGGTGTGGCTTTCTCCAGGCTGGAAGACAATCTACTTATTTATAAGAGCTCTGAATCTCTGATTGGTTTTGGCTCACTATAATCTAGTTTTTAACGGACTTTACAATATATAGTACATTCTGTAAATCAGCGATTTTCAACAGGCATGACGCGGGAGTTGACGGGGTTTGGTTTTTGGAACGAAGTGCATGAGTATGTCATCATTTTTGATCTAGTTAAACAAAAAATCGCCTATGGCTTTCCTTGTTGTCAGCAATATTTTTGAATAAAATGGCATTAAAATCAGTGTTATTGATCTAGTTTTACTAAAATAAATAAGAAACGATGGCGACCCTTCGTTATTAATACTTTGAGAAAATATGTCATCGATAATACCTTTCCAATAAATAATTTCCGGACTACAATTTTAAAAAAGTCGTTCTCTAAACAATATTCATGAATAATTTATTTGATGGAAATGAGGGCTAACATTCATCATTTTTGATTAAGGAATTATTAAAAATGATATCTACGAAATTAATATTAATACGTTTAAAAGCAAAAATATATGAAGAATAAAATACAAACTAAAACATTCAAATAATCCTGGAATGTATGCCTCGTTTATTTTGATGCCTGCCTCACCAGCGCCATTTCGTTGTAGACAACAACCACCCTTTATCCCTCCACTATTGTGTTTTATTATTGTTTTCATTTGAAACAAATTGCCCTAATTTACATGAATGAAATCGATTGTAATCTTTCAATTTACTGCCATTTTCACTCGCAATGAGCCGCAAACAACTTAATTTGCGCACTTAGTTACTTCTGAGGGAATTATTTTACAATCCGGAATTTTGCGCATTTTTTTTCTCATTAAAACTGCTAATTTGGGTCGAATTTTCTCAGGTTACACTTAACAACTTGTTTGCAAGGCGATTAGCGAACCTAAGACCGAAGAAAAATATTTAGTTCAGCATCTTGACGTTTTAGACAGGTTGACCTGCTAGGAACAATAATTATAATCATTACAACCAGCGCTGCATATCACTGATAATATTAGTTTAATGCTAGAAAAACAGAGCATTAGCTACACGAGGATTTTAGGCATTTTTTTTCCAAAACAAACTAGAAAATAAAAAAATAAAACAACCGACGGTCGCCGTATCAACTACGGTCATCTTGATATACCTGTGCCACCGGTTTCGACACTCGCTATCTCACCGGACATCACTTTTGGACTACGTTGCGTTTTTTGCTCAAAAATTTCGGAATACTGAGGATTAGCGCAAAACGTAATCCCCGCTAGTTTTCAAAATCAACAGTTACAAGCAAAATAACATCTCGTATTTTAACAAATCACCATCGTTATTTCCCCTCTCATTTTTGCGTAACAGGAATCAGCCTATAAAAAAACTGCATTTTTTTTTTCAAAGGCATCAAATTGACGCAATCAGAACGTTGAAAATGCAAAAGCTTAACAATAAACAAGAACTATAAAAGGGATTAAAAAGATTATACGGCTTTGGCGAAGAAGGGCATTTCACAAAACGTTATTATAACGAGATAAATAACGAGGAAAGAGCCAAAACATAGCAGGTTTCTTTTTTAGTGGCTGGAGAAAAACAGTTCCTGAAGAGTGGCGTTTTTTCCAGAAGCACAAATGAATTTTTATTAGTCATTGTTTTGCAAACTGGAATGCGCACATTTTTGCTTTGAAAACAACTGTTTTACGAAGAAAACAAGAGGATTCTCAAAGCCGTCGACAAAAAAAAAACTCGTTAATTTTAATATAAAAATCCTCCATCAAAACAATTGGAAGTGGAACATGCATTCCTTCACGTTTGATTTGAAACCTAAGCGTCGGGAGAGGTTTGAGTAGTTATTGCGGGCGCCCTGTAGCCTCTTGGAGCCTGGGAATTTGACGAAAATGAGCCAAACTGGGGGCTCGTAATTCGTTAAGACAGGAGGGAGATGAAAGAGTCGATTAGAAAACCGCAGCCTTCCAAACCCATTTCACCCGTGCCTTACTTTTCAAAATTAAAACGAGCATTTTGATACGTACGTGTTCGTCCACGGAGTAGGTTAGTTCCCCGTCTTCGTACAGCACAAACCAGCGTCTCTGCCATCTCTGAAAGCAGCAAAAAAAAAAAACACAATGAGAAAAGTGGTGCATTAACCCTTTCCATCGCCCCACGGGGAGTAAGCCTCCCCACTCTCTACGACGGCCATTTTTTTTTGTTTTATTTCAAATTTCACAAACTTTACATGAAGGTTGTTCCTATCGCCGGAAAGTCCGAACAATAGCAATATCTATAAACGTTCGAAGGCAGTTTTGGGAAGTGTATGCGCACAAGTTTTGGAAACGTGATATAAAAAAATGAGACGAGATTCTGGCAAAGATGATGAAACCATTTTTCAGAATTTGAGAAAATTCCGCGTAAGCATAGAACTGAGAAGTCAGAAATAAAAAAAAAGTGCAATTCTGCAAAATGTTGCATAACATTTGAACAATGAGAGATGTGAAAATGAGTGCTTGTATATGTGTGAAGACAAACATTGAGAAAACTGATCCAAGGTGTTAGCAACGTGAACAGAATCTGGAAAAAAAATGCAATATACCGATATAACTTATTTCGGTAGTACCGGACTGCCGCATCCAGTGGATTTAAGAAAGTATCCTTTATCATTTGCCATACGCAATCAGCTGGCTTGAATAACGCCAACTAAAAGTCTCAGACAAGTCTTTCCAAACAGGTTAAGTTTCATTATTAGTAGGCCTATTCTTATTATGTATTTTATGTATCTATTTTTTTTTTAAATCTCCGCTCGTCTAATATATACAAATTCACAGCATGAGTGAATTTAAGGAAGTGCAAAGAAAGGAAAATTGCGTTGCCGTTGCAGGCCTCGTTACGGAAGCACGAATCGATGACGAGGTGCTTTTTGGGAGAAAAACGCAGAGTGCTTTCTAACAATGCCCAAATTATGTTCACCGAGTTGTTAGTTGTCAGATAATCTCTCAAGAGTCATTATCAGCAATGATACCAACGTTAGCTTAAGAAACAGTTAGGCAACAAAGGAAGTAGGGGAGGAACGGTGAGATAAAAAGAGGACTGAAACAGGCTAAGAAAATATTCCCTAAAGAAAATGAGGAAAAAAGAGGGAAAGGATATAAAGAATACGTAACGTAGGAAAGAGGAAAGTAGAGAAGATTTTTACGTCTAAGAATTCCTCCTTTCTTGGTGACTAATGAGCTTATCTTATAAATCAATTAATTAGGTCCCTGTCTTGGCCACGATCAATACAATAATTGTACTTTCGCTCCTCCCTGGCATAAAATTCGTGACTAACATTTAAGGATGTCCACCATGAAAAAAAAAGTACTCACTATTTTGCTTCAAATAATTATTATAATTGCTAAATTTATTTCTTATAATGTAGAATTGGTCGTCCACCAGGGTTTCAGCTTTGGTTTGTAATTTCAAAATGCGCCGTTTATTAATCGAAAAAGTTAAGATTTGTAAAACCGTTACACAACCTCCAAAACGGGGCTTCCCTGCATGGCTTCCTTGCACTGTGAGTTGCATAACGTTTTTTTAACATTTTTTTTTTAAATAAGTAATTGGGGCTTTTTGAGATAAACTAACGCTGAAACCCTAGGGCACCACCAATTCCTCAATACGGAAAACGAATTTAGCAATTATAATAAGTACTCGAAGCAAAAATGTACAAAAAACAATGGCGCCCAAAAAGCCACATTGGCAGCGAAACTAGTTCCAATATAAAGTTCCTCGCTGTGTGTTCACCTTTCATGACACTTGTCAATACGAACACGGTAAAGAAATATTCAAAAATCCACAATGCGGTTCATTGATAAAACTTGAAATCCCGTTGCGATTACACGATTTATGGGCGAGCCCCACGTTCCACCGCGCTCTGACGTCGTTACTCGAAGCAAGTCCATAAAACCAATAATCCAACTTCCGGAGATGATCCCTAGGATTAGAACCACTTTAGCTCTCCAGCGCGTTGTTTTTTTGCTCAGATTACATGAATGAAGAAGCAAACAAACAGACAGTGATTCGTAGAAAAGTAGAAAATCGCTTTGTTGCGTGTCACCCCCTTCGTTTCGGGGATTTACCCCCGGAGAGCCAAGCGGGTGGCCTAACAAGAATGAGGAAGCAAAAATAGGGCTCTTTTCATTCCTGCTTCCACACGGACCAACTTCAATCTGCCAATCCTTCCAAATTACAAACTCGATTTATACGCTACCTCAAATCCTTTGCCTTTTTTTGGGGAGGTTTCTTAATATCACGACAGAAGAACGAAAGAAAAGTGATGCCATGTTGGGGCTCATTCCTCCACATGGTCACATGGTCGAATACAAATAACTCCAATACTAAAAACGTAAGAGTTATGGAAATGAACAGGAAATCACAGTTTCGGAAGAAACATCTTTCAGACACAGTGGACGGTGTTGCTTTACGCAAATGCTTATTATCCATTTACAGAGTTGAATCGGAATTTGTTTTTATTATTTGAAAAAAGAAAAATACCATTTATTCACGATAAAAAATGATAGTTTATTGAGTGGTTAGCATTAATAGAACTCATACCATCACGGGCCAAATGCACGAATCGGTAGTACTTATTCACAATCAACAGTGACTGCCAAATGCCAATAGTAGAATTAGTATGTTGTTACGGGGTCGTTCAACGACGTGGAAAACAATCGAGGATATCTGCCACGAATTGAAAAATTCAAAAAAACACACCTAAATAGTTCAAAACAAATTGAACGATTTTTTATTCTCTATAAAATTTGCCCGAAATTTCAGCCAGCCAACCGAGCCCCGGCAGGCCATGAATGTCCCGGACAAGGCCAAGAAGGTTCACCGCAACAAGAGCGAAACCACGAAGGAGAGAAGGACCTTGACGTTTCGATCGTGAGCGAGTTGCAACAAACGATTATCCCATTTATCCCCTCTACCCAATGCGACCATCTTGCGTTCTAAGCGTGCTAAAAAATGTTTAGCACTTTTAGCCGCAATTGATGGCGATACATCACGAAGTCAGCTCGAGAAGTCCCTGGATCCTCCTCTGCGCATTGGAAACGAGGCTAAGGGGCAAGGTGGGGCCACGGGGCGGAGCCGCGCCACCCAGGGGGGATTTGGGAAAGTCTCCAAAAAAACCAGGAGGGAGGGAGGGGGGGGGGAAGAATTTAACCCTTCCCATTGTTTACAAGGCATGTGACGTGCTCGTGCATGGCTAATGAGACATACCCCTGGTGGCTGGCAATTTCCCAAACCACATTTTCAGTCTCGTTCGACCCCCACGGGCCATTCTGGGGGTGTGGGGAATTATCGTTCCGTTCTTCGCTGCAAATTTCGGTGGTTTCTCCGCTTATGAGATGCAAATGGTTACCGGTTTTTCTTGGCTCGGTCTGCCTAATGTTATGTATCGCAGTCGAGGATCTCGATTGGGCACGGAAGACCCGCCGACGCTGGGCCTGGGAACACCGTTCAAACCCGAGGCCTTTGTCGGGGCAAAAAAAAAGGGAGGGGGACGGGGGCGCATTTCATCCGAAATGCTAATTTATCGCCGGACTACTAATTAATCCGAGGATGTAAGAGCACGTTCCAATCCTCGAGCACTATTTAAAGGTGCCACATAAAGAATGGCTTGACTAATGGTAGGATAGGACACCTCCCTAATCGAGCCAATTAAAAGAGTTGTGCAACAATGATTGTCGGTTTTCAATCCGCCTCTGACGAAAGTGATTACCAGGAATTGAGGGGGAGGGCGGGGGAGAGGAAAATTGGCCAAATTGTAAAGCTATTCTAACCATGGCGGTCTGACCACGCCCACTCCCCGCCCCTATCCTGACGAATTGCCAGCCACCATGTTTCAACATCCAGCATCCTCGATCCCCAGTGTCGGATTTACATACACACATTGTTTAGAAAGAAATGCAAGCGTCCTGAAATGACGCAACTTTCGTGTTACATCAGTTTGATTGAAATCTGACGTCAATCAGTACCGGTAAAGCACCGCGCATATTCAGGATATTTTAGGTCCTTTCCCTAATACGATTTGATGGATGGCCCCTTGACCGTTGTATATACATGTAGACTGAAATTAATGGTTTAGGATTCTTTCAGATATTTTCGCCTACGGCACTGTAGTTTTCATTCATTAATATTCTTCAGCAAATTCAACACAAGAATTCATCTTTACAAAATGGTCGCCAACATAAGAAACATTCGTAAAAAACATACCTGTTTTTATTAAAAATGCAGAAGATATTGCTAAAACAACATTACTGACGAGGCCTGCCGGACATGCATGCTGATTTACAGAAGCAGCTAATCGCCGAGGTTTAATTACAGAATAAGATAAACAAGAAAAGTATCAGTTTTTTTTAATGTTGTTGGCTTCAAATTCGGCACAACCGTGGCTAGATCCAAAAATGGGTTGTCCCCTTCTGGAACAAACTCCGCCCACGGATGGCAAGAAGACGTTATCTTGGATGTTTTAAGCGAATGATCATTGCAGATCTTTTGGTCCTCAGTGTTTTAGATTCAGTTTTAGAACGGTATTTCTCGTTCATTTTTTGGTGGGATCTGCGGCATCGTTCCAACCGCCGTACCCTAACACGCCCACTTCCAGAGCAGGCGCCAATGACTTCAAAGTCCTCCCAAAATGGCGGCCAGGCCACGCCTCCCCTCAACGCCCATACAAGCTGGCAATTTAAAACAATGGATGTGCTCGTTTATTTAAATAGCCAGGAATTCGTGCTCGCCACAATCGTTTTCCACGGCTTCCACCGCAACGTATCATCAATTTTCGAAACGTCGCTTATGCCAAAACTAATTAGTTTGCGTTTGCTCCGATCGTTCCGATTCGAGCTTGAAACGACGGAATAAATCAACCCCTCAAATTCAACTGGCCGAAACCCAAAATTGGGTTCACCAAGAAAAACGGGCAACTTGGAGCTGTGTAAGCAAGGGGTTCGTGACGGCTGCAATTGCTCCCGGGATGGATTTACGGCCGCGATTAAACTAAGCCGGCCCAAAACGAGTTTTGTTTTCAAATTCAGAGAGCCCCCATTATCGAATTAATGAAAGGTGCCAGTTCATAACTTAAAAGTGCACACAAATTCCTCCTCGAAGTGGGTTAACCAACCGCATTCGAAAGTCAACCGCACTGTGGGCCCACTCGCGAATAGTTATTAGAAGGTTGAAAAAAAAATCACTCGAAATAAATCCGAAAGTCCATGCCTGGGTGGAATTCCGGTTTTCAATTTTCACTAAGGACAACCTTTTTGGGGAAAGGCACCCTCGTTAAATGGAGAAAGTTGAGAAAGAGAAGATGCTTTTATTTCCTTCTTTCGAATTTCACTTAAAATCGTTTCTGCGAAATAACCATATAGAAGGGTATTTTAAAGAAATTCCAGGAATAGAGGATGTGTTTGATAAGGTTTTTTATAGGATCCGCCATCTAAATTATAAGTCAAAATCCGAGGGGCAAACATCTCTTAAAAATCGTATACACCCGACAGCGACTTCAAAGTCTTTGAAGTCCCACTGAAATTATGGGATATCAATAATGATTTCTGTTAGGTGAATATGAATTTACAAAAAGGGCTAACGAATCAACTGAAGGCAAATAATTTTCTGTAAGTAATGGCAATACATGTTTCATGGCCCAATTGGCTTTAAATCCATTAGACAACTTAAGCTACGTGAAGGCAAATGATGTTGAATTTCCCTGTCTCTTCAAAATAAATCACTTTCCCTGACAACTCCAGATTTTCCAGGTTGAGGGAACCCTGTATTGATGACGTTTGGCATGCATGTATCAACCGTTACAAAGTTATAGATTTAAAAAAAAAGTTATCCGAATTTTAAATTTTATGGGGATAAAAGACATGGGGAAAATAAAAAGACTTAAAGAACTTGTATAATAGGCTTCAAGCGTCAGTTTCAATAAAAGCGACAGAAGAGCTCCAAAAAAAAAGTCAATTCTATTGTTTTAAAGATTCTGAACAAGTGATTGTTATACGCATTTCTGAGTTTAGTTTCTTCGAACGAAATGTCACTACGCGTAATACAGACAATAGGTCACGGCAGTAAAAAAAATGACCAGATCAACAATGAGCTCAATTTCATCTATACATCATTTTGGCATACTTTCGAAATGCGCAACTCTGATCGAAAACAAGAAAAACTCAAAACTACAAATCGCAATAAAACTAATTCCAAAAATACACGTACGTTCCGGTTTTTCCAGCAAGCTCTACAACAACTCGTCAAGAAAACGGCTTCAATTTTGCGAAAAATCGCCAGATAAAAATGCATAGAAAACACCTGATCGGTCGGTTCCCCCGAAAGAGGGGAACCCCGAGCACCCCTCGATGGTGATCTCGAGCGCCCCTTGTTTATCGAGCTGAACCCGGTGACCTTTCGCGTTTCGCCAGGGCCAGTTTCGAGAGCGGATTTTAATTGGAAAACCCTCGCCCCGGAACTGGCTTTCGCCCCCCCCGCAAATACGGTACATTGTGGCGCAAATGCAGAAAGGGGAACGGAACCCCTCGGGATCCCAACAGCATTTTGGTTGAATGAACTGCGCGTGGACCCCCTTCGGAATGCCGGCACAATAATAACACGCGTTAACAAATCCGAAATTTATAATCGTGTTTTCATTGAGAGCCAACCGAGTGTGAATGCGGCGAGGTGGGTTATAAAAACAGCGAGAAAGAGAGAGAGAAAAAACGCGATAATAAAACGCCAGCGCGCAAATTATGACGGAGAATTAATCAAGAGGAAGAAGAAGAAAAGAAAAAAAGAATGGTGAAGAAATAAAAAAAATCAAATAAAAAAAACGAAGCGAGCGGCCATCTTGGAAATGGCCGACCACGGCGATAGCCGAACGAGGGAGAATTTATCGGCCGTTCGATTAGATTTGGCGAGGCCAATTCGGCCGAATTCCGTCTCAGTTATGACAAGGCTGATCTCCAGGCGATATTGGCACAAAAACGCCAAGAAACACAGGCCGAAATAAAGGCTTTCCTGGCCCTCACCGGAGGCCATTCACACGGCGTCTTTTTCTGGCGCACCAACGCAAGAATAAAAAAAAACGGGCTTTCCGAAAATAAAAACACATCTATTGTTTACAAATCCTCGACATTTTAATATCAGCTTTTCTTGCCGCGTCCCGCCCAACCGAATCGGAATACAATGACCACATCGTCGCATTTTTTAATCGCGCTGCGGAGAAGAAATAGTGCGTTCCATTTCGGGCGGCCATCTTGAGATATTATATTCTTAAAATAGCGTTTATAAGAAATGCTATACCCCGATCTTAATCAATTCGTTTGAAACCATTGAAGCGCGAGTTTCATTTCGGTCGCCACCCAATAATTCGCGATGGTTTCCCCGTTCAATCTTTTGCATTTCATAACGTTTCTTCAAAAGCCTTGTTTTCGTTGGTATAAAAAAAATGTACTTTTTATTCACGACTTTCCATATCGGTGGCCATCTTGAGACTCCAGCTTTTCATCGCCAGCGTTCACAGAATCAAAACCGTATTTGTTTACCGGAAACGTTTTAGGTTCGGCGTCTGTTTTCACCGGTGTCGCTTTCACGGTAGTCAAAAATGAACTTAACGAGGTGTTAATTTGTCAAAATCCATCTGCGAACTCTGAATGATGAGTCCTTCAACATGGTGTTCGCATTCAACTGGATACTGTGTAACAAAACAGTTTCTAATTGCATCTGGTTTATTTACTGCTAACAGCGCAGTTATCAACCAAATGCCAACTAAGTGAAGTGTACATTTGAGAAAGGAAAAAAAAACCAAATGAGATGAAATAAAAACGCACAAGCGTGTGTAGTTAGTTTAATGGTCTTTAAAGGACAACAGTCCCCCATTACTTGTCGGCCCATTTTGAGACGCCATATGCCGCCACTCACATGCACCATACCTGCATGCTTTCAAGTTGAAAATTAAATCTGACAGAGAAAAACTCAAAGGAAAACCGACTTGCACTGCAGAACGTGATCTGGCTAAACTATGTTTAATTTTTATCATCGCTTGCGCAAATTTCACAGTAAGCGAACCAACGAGGCCCTGGTTTTCCCAAATAGCATTCGCACTCATTACGCTAATTACCTAAACCGCGTATGAGGTTTACATTAGAGAACAATGCGCATTACATTTCGAAGTCTGATTAACCGGGATAACTACAACCTGCGATATTCCGAGGAATTACAATGGGATCATGCAGTTCGGACAATGAATGCATTTATTTGGTGAACGTGGCAATGATCGGCACTTACAAAAATACCAGAAGAACATTAACAGACACAAAAGACAAGATTTCCCCAATTAACCTTTGGTAGGAAGGTTTACGTTGTACAACATCCATTACCAGTTTTTTTATAAAGAAAAATTATCTGAAGCTACGAAACGTGTATTACAATCAAAAATGGGTTATTATTCCCGGGCCCGAAATGGGAATGTTTCGATTAAACGTTTGATCGCATCTGAATCACGATGTTTACGATCGTTTTGCTATTAATCCAGCAGAGGGTCAGCGATGTGGATTTACGACGGCCGTAGCAGTCATTAAAAGCAGCCAGTTCTGACCATATTTGTGTAGGCCGGCCATCGAGGTGAGAGTGGTCATCAACAACGCTTAAAAAGGATATACTGAAAATAATCCCCAATAGCAAAATTAGGGGCACCCATTAAACAGCGGGCTGACCCAGAAAAACGCGCATGTGCACAATCGCCTTCCCTTCCTCGG
>JAQIXS010001542.1:0-29164 GCA_034700785.1 Rossiulus vilnensis | reverse complement strand
CAGAACTTGTCACATTTAGGTCATCTTTCAAAAATTGTGAACTCCCAAAGACAAGATTGTATACCTGGACAAAAAATGGAAGGCTACCCAATCCTATTTACCTGACTGTAAGTTTGATAATTTGTTTATAAATCGATTAGACATCCTTACTAGCTAGAAAATTATAAACCTAAATTTCTCCATTAATTTTCAGAATCATAAAAATAAGTGGTTCCGAGCTGTTGTAACAGTTAATAAAATGCAATATACACCTAGCCATTGGTAATACTATCAATTTATTTAATGGTTACAATTCACTATTGTTCTTTAGCAAAATGTTGGATGTTTTTGAGTACTTATGTTTGAAATTTGATCTTTCAGGAAAAAAACAAGAAATGTGCAGAACAAGCTGCAGCCTTAGCTTGTCTACTTGAATTAGGAATATATAATGACAATGCATCTCAACAAGTGGCAAGTCTTGTTGCCAGTAATAATGTCAATGATGAAGACAGCAGCGTTAACAGAAATAGTGCAAGTCCAGTTCCAGTGTTACTTTCTGCAGATATTAACATTATCAGAACAGTTGCTGAATCTTGTGCAGCTGATCTTGTGTTTAGTGAAGCTGATTTACTTTAGGTATCTGTTAATGCTTTTTTGATAAAGAAAAAAAATACATGTATTTTTATACAAAAGTGTAAATATTCCTTATAAAGTTTTGTTCTGTTTATAGAACGATGCATTAAAGTAAAACAAAAGTTTAGATTTGGCATTTTTGCAAATATTAAAACGTGAAACCTTTCTGAAATGTAATATTAAAAAATGAGTCATGCACTTCAGATAATGGAAAATGAAAATAATTTCAGCATTGAAAATTATTTTCTGATGGATATTTTGAGATCTAAATTGTATGAATGACTCTGGTTAGATACATAAATTTAGAACGATTTGCACAAGATATTTGGAAGTCTGGAAGTCAGGAAATAAATTGAGCCATTAACATCAAGAGGGATATTCCGTGTGAACCATCATTACATACCCATCATGTACATTAGGGCATCATGTACATGCCCTAATTAATAAAACAATCCGGACTTTATGATACTCTACAGCTTCCTAGCCTCCAGGCTAGGCTTTTGTAAAATAACACCTTGAGCACGTCTAGTAGGCATCTTTTTAAAGGTACTTAAAATCAATCGTTTTTGTTAATCAACAATTTGAATAAATTTGCCAAATGTGAGTTCCAAAAATAAAATAATTTGTAAATGTCCCATTTATTTATAAAGAATAAATTAACATAGAAAAAATCCAATATAAAGACCTTCAAAAATGGGGAAAGCCAACTTTTAGAGATTTCATTTATGGAAAAAAATTCGTTTTTGAAGGTTACAATAGAGAAAGCCACACCTGCAATGCACCTGAAGTCATAAATAGAACAAAAATGATTCATCGCAAAGCACGCTCTTTTATTCCATTGATCCATTTGATTTACGATGAAAATTTATGAACCGTTCAACAATTCGAAATTTAGAATTTGCTTCCCGCCCTTATTTTTAAAAGCTCTGGTGTCACCAGCGCCACCTAGAATCGACGCTACCATTTTTTCACGGAATAGGGAAAGATTGGATGAAAGTGCCCGGATTAATGACATGACATCATAGAAAATTCGCCGCCATCTTTGTTTGTGTAATTGGTGCAGGAGCCGTGCGCAGTGAACATAATATAATCGAAGGAAATGTAAGTCCTTTTCGTATTTTTTAAATGCTTGGCATATTTTCGGGTGTACGTTTAATTTCTACGGAAATTGAGGGGATCTTCGGAGTAAACGTCCATCGAGAAAAACTCCGAAAATCGGATTAAAATGGTGTGAAAATTGTAACTTCGTCAAGATGATGCATCACATCAAGAAATCGAAATTTTTCGCCCTAGATTGTTAGGGCATTGTTATGGTGCGTGATTTCCGGGCAGTGCAGTTTTGTCAAAATGATTTAGGGAATTTATGCCCGAGAGAATTATACGCGCAATTATGCAGTATGACAGCGATTGAATATTTCTCAGATTGAAACCGCTCTTTAGATTTCAAGCCCTTAATTCTTAAACGTGGGCGTACCGGTAGACTGCAGATTTGTCGAAAGGTCTGTTAACGGCAGTCAACTATTGACGTTAATGTTTCAGATGTATAAACAGGTTTTCCCCCCATATTTCGCCGTACGTTTTTGCGTGATGCGTTTTTAAGACTCATAGCGTATCAGAAAAAGTTTGATATCATAAATATGATAGGCTGCGATGAGCTTTTCGCTCTCTACGGCTAATCTTGTTCGCTGTGAAGATCTTTAAAATAGTATCTGCTATCCTTTATCTTGATAACAGCGTAATCATTGTTTTTTCTTAGTAATGAAAAATATCTTGATCAGATCGGTCTTTCAGCTTTCATTAAATTGGTCTTACCTCTTGACATATTTGACGCCACGCTTATTAAAATGCACAAAAAAACTAAATGAGTTGTAGGCCTATGTGTATGTATTTGACATTTGGTCTGATAAATTATATGTATAGACTTTTTGTCGTCACACAATTTGTAGTTCTGACTTCAATGGCATATGCAACGACTTCGAAGGTGATTGGCAGTTCGTAAATCGTGCTGTCATAAAAATTATAACAATTAGTACACCTAATGAAATACTTCATATAAATTAGTGCATGAAGGCAAGTCATTGCGTGCGATTCGTTTACTCCATCGCATGGTTTCAGCTTAACTCTGAAGTAGTTACTACATAGCCTAGGCTAATCTGTCCTGATTTATGGACCGCCATATTAATCTAGTGCTGCATTGTATAGGGTGATCAAAAAGTCTTCAGCAATTATTAATACATGTAGGTATTCTACATACTTTTTGATAAATCTGTCAGGGCCTTACAATATAATCGGGTTAAGGTAAGATTATAAGCAATTGTAAGATTTCTATTCGAACAAGTAATTGAACCCATGCTATGGGTCATATTCTGCCTAGCCATGTCGTTTGAAGTTACAATCTCAAACCATTGAAATCAGACAGTTAATAACAATGACGCTGCCATTATTTTCTACTTCTCAAATATTTTCCACCAGTGCATGTAAGGGCAATCGGTCTACCACCTGGTTGATGACCAGTGGTAGCTGGGGAACATAGGCGGAAAGTACTGTTAGACATGAAGACTTAACTATCCACAAAACCCGTCGATTTGCTAACTACATGCAGGCCAATCTTTTAATTGTTTACTTTCTTCCATTCTTTATTTACTCCGCATAAAACCTAATTTATGCCAAAAGGGTAGAGACATCCTCAGTGCATATGTCTGTTGTTGTAGTTAGGGCTGCACCTTTTCCTTTTCAATTTTGATCTTCCCAATTCGTAATTTTAATCGTAGACATGCTGTTGCCAAAAACGAGAAAGACTCAAACTTGATGTGAAAAATACAGCCAATAGGCGTTTTGGAACCACAGTAAATAAGTTTAGATTGCCCACTTACTACCGTATTTATTATGATGATATCATATTCAAATTTCAGAATGAGCTCAATGGGCTGTCTATTGTGTTATATGACGACGTCTTTCTTGTGTTTATGCTGATGTGTATTGATGCATAAAACGTTGCGAATTGCTTTATGATAAGCAGATGCTGCAACTTGTGTTTGTCAATGTGAGTCCAAGCGATTTCCGCATTGGAATAAAACTATTTTAATTGAAATAATTGACGTCCTTCACTATGAGTATAAATTGCATTGTTATGTGATCAAACGTTATTACATGTAAATTAACAGTGTATGAGGCTTAGCCACTTATCCCATCATGTGCTTTGTGCTAAGTGATGCAAAGGAGAATTGGATGTTGCCAATTAAAGAACACATACATGTGACTCAAAAGTCAGGTTGACTAACTGTCATGTTGTTTACCTTATTTAAAATTACTCAACCCCATATTGTGACATTTTATGTAACATTAAGTCCACCTTATTATCAAAATAAGAAAATAAAAGTGAACTGCTTTTATTGTAAACTACAGAAATCCATCAGATGGCCATCCAGTGTAAAATCGATGCAATCATGGGGTTAATACATTTTTACTTAATTGACTGTCTTGTGACTCAAGGAGGAAAAGTGAACTTTAAGATGATTTTTTGTTGTTAAATTTTCAAATAATCCGTGATAAAAAACTGTTTTATATCATGCATTGTGTTTAACTATGCATTTCGACCCTGCAAATGCTGTTATTCCATTTGTATTCAGTATCGGATGTGCTTTATTTTTGCTCCTATATTTATACTGGGCAATGACTTGTTTTGGTTATCAACACAGGCATCTGCTATCTCAGTTTGGATTGGCCCAATGCAAGCTTACTCATACTCTCATGTTCTCAACCGGATGAGAAATCTGTGATTGTGCACGCCTAAATTTTATCAATCACTGTCATATGTTTAAAACTGCGCAGCTGTAGGGGTTGCTTTAAATGTCTGGTGTTGCAAAGAATTTAATATTCGTTACTGGAAGTGAAGTAATTTGAGATCAAAAAATTGTTTATTAACTAAATCTGTCAGTACCGCATTTAAAGGATATATTCATGTGAGTATTTTTAAGTTTCTGGTGATACTATGTGACATAGGTCTGCTTGTTCCAATTTTCCATTGGAAGATTATTGCTAAGCCTAAATTTATGAACCGCTTATCAAATATAAGGTGCTTGTCTTTCTTGGTAATTTAAACAATCACCATTTAGGGGTTATTGCAAATTATAATCAATAGGCCTGTTGTAGATTTTTGCTTCATCGCTATTTACATTGTCTTTATCATGATTTCATTTTCAAGGTCTGCAGAGGCGGGTACTAATGGGCCAGCTGGCCAACAGCCACCTCAGGGTCCTCCTGGCCAAAGGAACCCACAGCAGGCTGCAGCAAGCAAAAGGTTACAGCACACTCAGGCCCAAGTTGATGAAGTAAGTACATACACGTAGATGTCCATTGAAGTTTTGAGCTACCATTTTATCAATTTCGGGTTATTATTTTGCGATAAAATTATGTTGCCAAATGCCAAACTGATAATCAAAGGAATAACTGATTTTTATCTTTTTAACTACTAAACTCTCACTAAGTTACCAGTTTTATTGTTATCCTACTCCTTTTTTCATAGTTATTGTTATCAAGTAAATATAGTCCAACTTAGTTATAATGAGCATCAAGGGAATGACAAAATTTGCTCGATATATCCATGAAAACCGTAACCATACATTTTAACAGTACATTATAATTTTGTTCTCAGCAATAGAAAACGCTGCAACACAGAATTATCAATATTTATTTAGTTTTAAAGATGAATGTTAATATTATGGAAATTGCGGTTGCTAAGTGGGGATTTTGCCTAGCTGAAAATTTGTTTAGTTATGTTTTGCTAGCAGAATGTGCCAAAGAAGGAACCAAAGGGTAAAATCGGAATTCAGGTTTCACAATGTGAGTGAGGGAACTAAAAAGCAAGTATCAAAATTTGCTCATTATGTCCAAGATGTGTGCTCATTATAACTGAAAGGTTGCATTGACCTACAGAGGAAATTTGCTCGTTTTATCCATGATCATTATAACCGAGTTCGTCTGTACTTGTATTAACAGATACCTCTGCCACCATCCGTTTTGATTGCATTAAGTTAAATGACTTCAGTGTTTGAGAATATGCTGGTAGTTTGTTTGTTGCATGATTTTATTGGCAACGAGTGCTTTTCAGTTAGAACATTTTTGAGAATTGCTGCAAAATTCACTTATATTTTTAAATATTCCAGTTGGAAATTGGCTGATGTCATATCAGGGCTTTAGCATGTGGCGGATTGCGTACCTAACTGACAATTAATTGTAGTAATTTTATTTTTGTTAAAATGTTTTAATGCACCGCTACACACAGCATGCACTGAAAATATGGATAAAGCAAAAAATTAGCTACTGATATCTCACCATGGTCAGTTAGGTGTGCAGCCCGCCTAAATATTATTTTGCAAGCAGTAGTGTGCAATGGAATTAATGTCCAATTTAATGTACTAAAAGTTCTCATAAATCTATTATATTTACAAGGTTAATGTATAATTTAGTTTCAGAAGGTTTTTCAAATATCATGGTATGGCTGGGGAATATGGGTCAATTACGTTTATGCAGTATATATCCGTAGTTGAAGACTGTTGGTATTTCAGGTGCTCTTAAGTATTGACTAAGCAATTAAGATTTTTTACCACTATTTTTACATATTATAAAAAAGTTATAAGACTTGACACTCACGAAATAAATGTGAACTTATCCCGGTTATTCCCCTGCAAGAGTTGGTTCACTTTTCACTGAGTAGGCCTAGCCATTGCATTTTTGTGCAAGCATGGTTCACAGACGCCTTGAAACATATTCCAAGAGGTCTTCAACATTCTTGCATTATTCGATACTTATCTACCACAGAAACTTTCTCAGTTCACACACAATCCATGTAGGAAGATCAGCAGTTCTCAAACTGCATTCATTTGGATCACAGTTAACGTAATTTTGAGGGGCCAGGGAGGAGCAAAGAAAATGTAGCTATGCATTTAAACAAAATGAAATAAAGTTGACTGCACATAAGGACTCTCTCTATATTGACAGTTTGACTACTGCATTTCATCTAAAATAAATCTCCCCCACATTTAAGTTACACCCTATAGTTTTAAGGGTGAAGTTTTTTGGGTGAAAATATTTTTATTTGAATCTAAGATGCACTTTGCTGACATTTTTGGCTAATATATGAAGTAAGACATCAATACATCAACTGCAAATGCATCAAAATTCTGTGTAAAGTGCTGATTTGTTTGCCTTTTTATTTATAAGCAGTAACTTTGGTTTAATTTCGCATTATAATGCTGTCCACCGTTCTTATCAATTCTATCAAATTCTTATCATTCTTATCAAATGCTTCCACCATTCTTATCAAAAACGCAGCAAAAATGTTAAAAATTGGTTGTTACATGCTTTCTGATCTCTCCCCAAAACAAGCTTGCATTTTGCTTTGTACCTTGTTTTAATACATATCCCAATTTTTGTCGTATTTTTTTGGAATAAAAAGTGCATCTTATATTCGAGTAAATATGGTAATTGCTTATGTAGAATGGATGTCAGGTGCAAAGTCACCTATGAATGTTTTAGCAAGTCTTCTTGCCATTCACATATCATATCATATTGTTATGTCAAGGCCCCATCATGCTGGTCTAGTTGTAACACAGCGTTATTTCATAGGCTATTATAATGCTAATTTTGCTGTCATTTACAAATTGTGCTAGACACTGCTTCCGACCCTTCATATCAATTGTTAGATGTTCGACATTTTTTTCAACGAAAGTGAATTACATATTTTAGTTATTCTCAACACGTCATATTTAGTGTTACACATTTTAATAGGTAGGCTACTATCTGTAGGTGTTTTTTCATACATTGTCACCAGATGTACAGGTGGCAGCATCATTAGCATTATTATTACCTGGGAAAGGCGTGAGATTGTTCAACTGGTGTGATGCATGATGCAGTTGCTGCAGTTGATAGTCATCTGGATGAAATAACATTGTTCCTTTTAATGTGATAACTAATTCGGGTGAAGAAACATCTGACGGCAGTTGGTTAAAAGTCGTTTTGCATCTGAATTCAACGGATCAGCTCTTAATAGGAAAACGTGAAACCTGAAATTTCGGGCAATTACAGATACATGTAGCTGATTGATGCTACCACCAATTGGACCATTGGAAAGAATAACAACAAAAAACCAAAAAGATTATTACTTTGCAATTTTTATATTCAATCAGGTAGTGGGAATTATGCGAGTAAATGTCGATAAAGTGTTGGAACGTGATTCGAAATTGACTGAGTTGGATGATCGAGCAGGTGAGGGGGTGTGGTTCATGTTAGCATGAAAGGTTGTAGCAGAGAACTGTGACCAGTCAATCCAAATACCTCTGCTTTCTTCGGATTGGATAACTGTACCAATTTGTAGGGCTCTTTGATGGCCGCTCTTGCCACAATGTATGCACTGGTCGCCATCTCAGCTCCAATCTTTGAAGACCTTTATTTATAGTGTTTTCTTTTCTTTTGTCTTTTCTTTCTTTGGGTGTTTTGTACCTCCTTGGTACATTGCGTCTAGGTCGTGGGAATCATGCGTACCAATGTGGAAAAAGTTTTGGAACGTGATCAGAAGTTGGCAGAATTGGACGATCGTGCAGGTGAGAGGGTGTAATGGTTGTGGGGTAAGAAGGAGCCCAACTTGAAGCCTTATCGCAATAGTTTTCTCCCTTGTGTCTGCCTTAAATTGATGATTGCTCATTTTCTTGACGTGCATCCACTCGTGTGAACGAGATAATGACTTATCTCATGGCGATTATAGCATTCTAAATTCAGCAGAGGCAAAATTGAAATCGTCAGGCTTTCATCAAATAGTTAAGTTTATTTTTCAACCAGTATCTTAAAGTGGGAATAATAAAAATGACTATTTGATTTTAAAATGTGAGAAATATTATCTAAAACTGCATGGTCACATGCACCAAGCTCTGTAAAATTAAATATTAATTTAAAAAAATTAATATTGACTTGTGATCTTAATTATTGCATTATTAATTTGCCAATGTAGCCTCACATGGTGCCAATGATAAAAAATGACCCTGGTTTCAATGAACAATTAAATTTAAATGTCAAACTAAATTTAGCAATTAATTTATTGAAGTTTTTATAAACGCCATCATGACAGCGGATGGATGAACGAGTTCCTGCCTTTCTTCTTCACATGATTTCTGAGTGATCATTAAATATTAAGTTCATTTGCATGTATGGTTATGTCATTCGTGTAATTTACATTTAAATTTTCCGCACAGTGCAAATTTATAAATGTAAATATGAGTATCTAAATTTAGTATTCATAGTACATGTATTACATTTAGTAGACGTAAGAGCTATGCTTAATGGCAATTGTCATTAAAATTCTTAGGCATGTCATGTAAAATTGTGCTTTTGCTTTTTTGATATATTCTTGTGCTAAATTGTTGACAGCTTCTTTCCGTTAGTTTCGCTCATCACCATTTTTACCGTATTATTATCCCCATATTGAAATGTGCATTTGGCTATGTGTCAGTGTAAATTATACACAATGGTTAATGTGGTCACACCACTAAGTGTTGTTTTCGTGCTTTGTTGTGGCACCTCTTCTTCCTCTGCCGTTATGTCCTCTCACCTAGGCTTTCTAAGTCTTTTTTGCATGATATTCTGTAATTCGAATTCCAACCTAAACCTTCTGTGTAATTCAATTTGTAAACTGCAGTAACAGATGATCTGTGCAATTCTTTGTGTTAGGTAGTTGTTTCGAATTTTGTCAGCGTTGGAAATCTAGATATTTTCTGTATAAATCCTTTTTCGATTTACTTTGAGATGATTAGCGTCCTTACAACGTTTTATGCAAAAAAGACAAACAAAGAAATGAAACATCTTTTTTTCGGAAAAATAAAATGATTTAATACTTTAATTTTGGTGACAACTTGTATAACTTTTAAGATATTAGAAGCTTCACTTGCCCATCATTGTCAGCCATTATGAAAATTGTTTGTTTCGAAATTGAATCAAAACATCCAATTTAATAAAAGAAAAAAAATACCAACCATAGTTTGTCCTCTCACCGTTGCGTTGTCTGTTTTGATAATTCCATATGCTAAAGAATTTCAAATCTGCCGACTTCTAAATCATTAAATCCTTAAAAACTATTGAATTCTTACCAGTTTTGAGCTTAACTAAAAGAGATTGGAGAAACCTTAGGAAATGATAGTATTTTTAAATGTTCATATGCACATATTCATGTGCACATAATGATTCTCCAATTTTACTTTCAAAGTTTCCAATTTTATAGACTACATCTGATGTAAGGTGTAAGGCGTTGAGTTTTTTTTAAAAATTTGACCTAGTATATTTTACTGGCTTTTATGTACATGTATTGCTGTATTAAATTATGATTTTATTATTAACCTCGTTCAGATGCCCTACAGCAAGGAGCATCACAATTTGAACAACAAGCTGGAAAACTGAAGCGAAAATTTTGGTGGAAAAATTGCAAGGTAACGCTTTTGCTTATGTCTCATTCCTTTAGAAACCAGTTTAAATTCATGAGAGCGTGTTGCAAATTATTATCAAAATGGCAGCTAGTTGTCAGTATGCGACGTTATAATTGTCTGTCTTGACCAAGTGAATTATTTACCAGTTTTTATTTGAACAATGTCTGGCCAGGCATAGCGTTAGTGTGCTAAAGGGGTAGAAAATAGCTATGGTATTTCAAACTTTTTTTGTTATAAATATTCCAGATGCTTGCTATAATGATTGGCATTGGGGTTGTAATCGTAGTTATAATAATAGGTAAGTAGCCTTGCCACTAATTTTCTCTGATTTTAATGCTTGCATCATTTTGTTTGCAGATGTGGGCTATTCTTATTGGGATTGGAATTGTTATTATTATTATTATTGTTGGTGAGTTTTTATTATTTTATTTATTTATTTTTGTTTTAGTCACATTTTGTGTGAATTTTAATTTTATTTATTTTTAAGTATTTTTTTCATTTATTATTTAAAATGAGGGCTAGATGTGACTAGTTGATTACTTTTAAGATTATACACTTATTATTGCTGTTTATGTTAAATAGACATGCAAAGTCTTAAGGCATTTAGCCAAACATTTAAGTATTTGTTGTTAATCTAAGTAACAGCTAATAATTATTCTTAGATCTGATTTATAATTTAATGATTTAAAACGATACATAGTCAGAAGAAGTCACAATATTTAGTGCTGAAATTCAATGGCATGAGCATTAATGCAAAAGAAGTAACAAAGTAGCAAGGAAAACTCCATGTATGTTTTGGGGTTTTCAATATTAAGGATTTGTCTTCATGCTTTTGAATTATAGCTTCAGTTAAAAGCTCTGATCTATGTGAAATTTCTTGTGAAAGTACTTGCATCATGTGTAATTTATTTGTATTCACAAGTACTATTTTGAAAAGTTCATTACCCAGGGTTTATAGTTTAAAAATGGAAGAAATTGGTTTCTCCAAATTCGTTTACTATCAAAATAATAGTTGTCGGTGTCCCAGTGTCTATAGATCTGTCACTGAAGTCTTTGAAGAGTCATAGTTTTTACATAATTGGTTCCTGTAGTCTATTTTTTCTGTTAATTAGTTATTTAAAATGAAACTTCAAGGAATGAGTTTGAAAGGTATTTTTTTAACTCAAGATGGTGTATGCAGGCTTCTATTCTAATTGTCAACGATTTAAAATACTCCTATAAAGATCGATGCTAGCAAACCAACAAGTTTCTTCCAAAAATACATTGACAAAAGTAGATTAAATTTAAGTAGAGAATTAGGAAAGCATTTCTCATTAGTTACGTTATTATTATTTATTATTTATTATAATTTATTATAATTGGTGTTTTGAGGGAGGGATGATTGCAGCTGTTAAATAATAAGTCGTCCACTAGTTCGTTATTTTGTGTCTTTATGTTTTGTGTTGTCCACTGCTTTCGTTTCCTTTATGTTGTAACCTCCTTAAGTGGTGCCGTGCACCTCTAGTGGCTGCTAGAGGTAAGCATCATCAGTATAAATGTATTTTATGCCCACATAGTATGCATTCATCTATTCTCGGCACGGTTATTTGTAAATGTATACTATAATTCATGTATCATGAAAGAAAGAATTGACAATTTTTGTCTCATTTCTATCGTCAGTATAATTTTTGAATATAGAATTGTGAAATTGACTAGGATTTTTTATGGCTTGCACTAAAATGCAGGAACCATGACTGTTTCTTTTAATCAACAAAATTGTTTGTCTATTGGGTGATTTCTTAAGGAATAGTTTATCTGTGCTTACTAGGAAAACCAGGCACCGTTGCTTAGCATCTATTTGTAATTGTTGCACTCGTAACTGCCTGTAATTTTCCTTTGCACGATTGTAGGGTGGATGTTAACAAAGTACAACTAGATTGTCTTCAAGGTATTTACCTTCACTGTGATACTATCTTAATGCTTCACTTTTGCATTTCTTTTGCGCTGCATTAGATGGGTTATCACATTTTTCTTCTAGCTATTGAATGGTTGAACACAAGTTGTAATAGTCCTGAGGGTCATTATAAAATTTGTTAACATTGGCTAAACACCTGTCCATACATTTATTCTAAAAGGTTGTTTAAGCCTTATCTGGATAGTATTACAGTTCAAGTTCTATTATCCGAGGTAGTGAAGACCACAATAACTCTGATAATCTAAAGCAAAGTTAAAAAATAGGCATAATATAATATGTATAAACGGGTAAGCACGGAAAGATAAAATTATTCTGTGCCAAAATAATTTGAACAGCATCTTCAGTAAACTTGCAGACTGTTCCCCTTCATTTCATGGCGTTTTTTTTTCTCAAGATTCAATTGCTTGGGAAATTGGTTAATCCATTAACCGAGCGCTTATCGGAGGTTGCTACACCTTGGTTGATCCGAATATTGGATAACCGGTCCTCGGATAATCGAGCTTCCACTTTGATTTCTTACAATTGACCAGTGCATAATTCTAAATTTATTATGATCGCCGTTTAACGTAACAAAGATAAATGATTCCTTAGTCATTAAGATCTCAGTTTGTTTCATTAAGTTGCTATAATTTGCAATTCAAATTGCGTTTGTGGAATTAACTTTGTCACCTGGGTTCTGTGTGAGGCAGATTTATGCATATTTTTTAAGCTTTTTTAACATTCAATCAGCCCTCATAATTGTTTATCTTATGTGTCACATAGCTTCAAATTGCTTCCTCCGTCATATATGTGGATCTATCGTGCTACTGTTAGCAAACAATAGAAAATGAATGAATTCGGGCTTCTCTGCATGGCATTTCTTAGGTTGTTGTTTTTAACTTCAGTAGCATGAAAACCTCCATTAGTTTGTATGTTACAAGAACTAACTCAATTTTTATAGATCTGTTACAGATCATATTTTTTGCAAGGTGAAGCTATGTATTATATTTTCTATTAATGCTTAGTGTTGCTCGTCGTTTTCATCTTTTTTCTATCTTGTTGCCATAACCTTTGTCTGACTTTGTCAACTTTCTGTGGTTCTTTTCAATGTCTTCTAGCTTGGGTTGCCAGCGGCTAAAAGGGACTCGTCTGAACCATCTCTTTCCATGCAACATGTAAACATAGATGCTGCATCGTCTAGCATTAAACATGCCACGATTTAAATTGTTTTGGTTTTTCCTCCTTAGTTCAAAGCTTTCTGTTCAATTTTCATTGTAATTATTTTGGATATCTGCTAGTGCTCTTGTCTGGAGTCATAGCAACTTTTCGTAGCATTCTTTTTGGGCGCTCCCAAGTTTTGTCCTTTTCGTTTCTGTTGTCTAACGTTTCTAAGCTTTGTTTGTTCTGCCGTCAAATTGTGCTCTCTGAGTCTCGATCTCCAAGTTCCATACTAGTTCAACGTGGTTTTCTTTACCAGGGACTCGACACTGGCATAATTTGAATTTACATTCCTCCATACATTCTTCTGTTGATTTGTGAATAGGTTGCCTAAATTCGAATAGTTTTGTATATATTTATGCTGTGTTCACTTCCTAAATTCTGATTACTCCCACTAAACGATCCGTGAAAGCATGCCGATATGGTTTAATTTAATTGTAGCAGGAAAACTTTGTAGCAATTTTGTGAATTGAACTAACAAGGTGTTCATGCGTTTTATTGGATGGGATGCCTGCAGATCTTTAGCTCTTTAATAAAGTTTCTGCACATCCATTGAGTTCTGTTACTTTTGTTAAGAAAAGCTTTTTTATTAGAAATTATCATGTCAAGCATTTTAAAATAATGAAATATTCTTAAACTAAACAAAACTGTTATGATTACTAAAATGAGTTCACATACTTCGTTTTCTGACCTGCTGGACACCCTAATTTGGTCCTTCCATTCTGAAAATAAAAAGTGTTTTGTTGCATTTCGCTGGGTAGCCTAGTCATGGGCTTATTTGCCTGGTGCAAATCTGTATTAATTTGATGCCTCTGGTCATTGTTGTGGGCTTTGTCTAACCCAATCCTGTGGTAAATCTTAAAGTATGAAACTTACATTTTCCTGCAACCAATCTGTAACCTCTGAGATTGTTGTAGTCTTCGCTTATTATATTATCTGAAATTCACCATTGCGCCCTGAGTTCTGCAATCCTCACACATTGCAGCAGGATTTAGACAAGTGTCCTTTTTGTACAGAATCTCATTTGAAACTTTCTAGGTCGTAATTATTGCTAATGTCACAATATAAGAATGTACATTCAGTCGAAAACTTAGTAATAATATAATGGAAATTGGAAATGAGCTAAGAGACACAGCAAATTTTAATACATGTATCAAATTACGATGCATTTATTTTCCTTAGACCAGAAATTAATTTAATCCGTTCATTTTTTTTAAATAGTGTAGCAACATTTTCTGAAAATTAACTTTTCTTTTGTTTCCTTCTTCGATTCACAATCTTCTACTTCTTATTTCTTCTATGATATACATAAATTGTCTATGCCGATTGGTTTACGACTGTTTTTATTTTGTATATATCTATAAATATATACTCTTGCCTAATGTAGCCATAGATGTGCAGCCAACGTCTTGAGTAAAGCGCACTGTATGGCATCTACCGGTAGTTCAGTTGTTAACTTCGATGTTTTTGGACTTTGGTACGTGGGAACACAAAATAATACTGATTCTCACTTCGGTCACATCATTTTAGTCTCTAAACGTTTGACAGCGCTTATGCGCTAAACAAACAGCATTGATTGCACCTTAGAGCAGTGTTTCTCGAACTTCCCCCAAGTGGTGGACCTTAAGCTAGGTTGCTGATGTCCTCGCAGACCACTCACTTTATTAATAAATTAGATTTGCCTTTGAACTAAGCTTGTTGACGTGAGTTACATTCGTTTATTATAACTTCCTTTCTCACATTTGGAGAGTCAAATATCGTTTTCGTCTATGGGCCAATATGTGGATCAAGTTTGGAAAACCAAGCCAAACATTTTTACGTTATGGCCCTGCAGTCCGGTTGGCACACCACAGTTTGAGAAACACTGCCTTAGAAAAAAAAGTGTATTGAATTGATGGCTTGGTATTATCATTGTTGCGCGCCTTGATAAAGGATTTTGAGAAATGGATAAAGGTGCGGTGGTGTTTAAGTTTTACTACCCTAGTGGTTTGTTAGTATTATTGTCTAGTCTGGTGATTCAGCCCCATAATCTTTGTCCTTCGAGCTGTTCATTGTGTCCTATCAGGTGAACTATTGCCTAATGTGTATCCTATCTTCAACCTTGCACGCAACATAACCTATCATGCACACTAATTTGATTGTGTACATATTTCCCAGCTGAACCACTAGACCAAACGTTGGGATGTTTTCTCTAGGGTTGTTCAGCAATGTTTTGGTAAGACGAAATAATTGCTGCCTTAGCTGGAGAGCTGAAAATGGGCGATTAGATTTTACAAAACTACTCTCACGCATGGCTTTTTTGCTTGGCCAGGCATCAATTATGCATTAGGAAGGTTCCTTGATTTCTGGAAAATTTAGAATTTTGCTTGAATTCTCATTAATGTATGGAAAATTGGCAGAATCTGTTAAGATTTTAACAATTGTCATCGGAGGAGAGCTGCCAATCCACCTTGTGATGTTCAAATCGAAAAATACTTTGCCTAGAAATGCTGATTGATTTCCTGTATGATAAGCATGCTTAACATTTTTGGTTATGGTTAATCAACTGACGATGGAACTTGCACGAGAATCCGAGGTTATTGTAGAAGTTTAGTTTTGCTTTTGAACCGACATAGTTACTAATCGAATCGAAGGGAATCTCATATCCATGACCAAATTAAGGATGGGAGTAATGTACTGTGTGCTCTCGTGTCTCAGTATTGCATCTTTGTGTAGTCACTTGCATAGCAAAGAATTAGCTGCACTGGGGGAAATATTCACTGGTAGTGTAGATGATTGTTAACATTGAAAAAGAGAGAAACTGCTAATGAACAATATGCATTATTAGCAACTATGTCGCAAATTTAAACTTTACTTTGTGTGTGTCCATAGAAATTAAATGCATTTTAATTTAACAAGTTGAAAAGGTTGTGCAGAACAAGCTTCAAATTCGCATGTATTAATTCATCTTGTTGGCGTTTTCTGAAACTGTTGATGCAGACCTTTCCAATTTACTTAATGTATATCAGTAGATCTGGAGGCACAGAAAAACAGGAAAGGCACTTAAAAGAAACACTTCATTTCAAGGGACGAATATCGGTTACGATATAATATGAATCCCATTAATGCTTGACTAGAAATAGGGCGCCCATAAGGGGTAATTCAAATAGTAAGGTAGCAAAATAAAATTGTTTAATGTTATGATAATGTACTAATCATGGCTGAAGACATCTGTGGGATACATTAGTTTTAACTAACTGTTACTTGATAATCAGTAGATAAGTTTCTTTCTGTGACGCTATGTGCTGTTCTATGATGCTATACTTGGTCGTCCCTATTGGGTTTTATTTGTGATGTTTTTTTTGGCATCACTTATTTCCAGTTCCAACTTACTAGCCTAAGTTCATGACAATATTTAATTTTTCAAAATTATTTCGAACGACTTTGCTCTGACATATGAATGCATTCATTGAATTGACTCAATCTCATTGAAATTGTTCGATTCTCTAATTAATGCTGTAAATGTTTGAACCATAAAGGCGACTAATACGCAATCTATATTTGTCTTCATTCATGGTAATTTGCGCTATAATAAAATTATAATTTTTTTTAATTTGTTGCCTTACTTTTTGGTTCATTCATGTTTCCACGAGGTCAACTGTTTATCAGTTGTTGTTTTGTCTTTTAACAAAAACAAATTGGTCACCTTCGATAGACGTTTTGTCATTTCACAATTTCCTTATGTTTGTTACACCATGTTTATATTTGAACCATGTTGGGAGTTCAATTTATCATTCACTCCGGCATTCATGCATTGAGCGAATATTTAATGGCAAAAATCTAATTTATCAAATAATTACCTAACTTAAGGAAATGTAGATTCTCCAGTGCGTGATCCCTTTTTTCTAAGCTAATTAATTATTACATAAGTCATAGTTGAGTATATATTGAAGAAGGGTTGCCTGTATTTCTGAAGGTTTAGATTTGATCAGCGCTTGGCATATTTCCTTTCCGTTCTTCTAAAAAATGCATAAGCTATTTGGGCATAGAAAGCTGCTAATAACTGCATTGTTGTGTGACCTTTAGAAGTGTGGGCTAGTTTTTCAATTGTCTGACCAAATGATTGACAGATGTTTGTTTCACTGATACATATTCAGTGGCCGACTTCCTCATTAGTTAGTGCTAAAAAGTTCATAACGTTGGCTTTGTAAGCTTTGCGAACACGTTCACATTAGTCACATTTAGCATACGTTGGGCAATATTATTCTGTAAAACGTGGTGTGTATATTAATGAAGACTTGCTTTTCGTTTCTGTTAGTTTCGTTTTGCAGGTTTTGTTCATATTTTAAAACGTGATGTGATTTATTCCCCTCCGATCTTTGTCTTCTTCTGAAAAAAGGAAATAAACAATTAAAACATTAGTGGGTTTATAAATATAGGGCCATACAGTATGTGGCTCAATTTTTTACAATTTATCTAATTAGGAAGTCACGTTTATTGATGATACATATGTATTCATATTTTTGTTTCAACGGGGATTTCACGTAATGCATGCTTTTGTCCAAATATTATTTGCAGCTATAATAGCACTTAGGACACTGTGGACATTGAGTAAGATAGAAGGTAGTTAAGTTGGTTGAATGGCGTTACTGTGGCATAGAAATTGAATTGCGTCATTTCGATTGTAACTGCTTGCCTGTGAGAATATTTCTTTTGATATCAAGAATATCGTCATATAAATTTGACTTATAATGAATGGGCTACGAAAGGAAGCAGCCAAAATAAAATAGGTTACCTTAAGTTTTATTTTTTGTTGATGGCTTATATTTCTTTTTCTTTTTTTTTCTTTTTACTATTATTTTAGTTGCTGTTGAAACCCAGAAGTAGGAAGGGGCTACAACTTAAGTTAAATGCCAAGAAACTTACTGTCAAACATAAAGGCATACCTATTGCTTCAAGCATTCCTTCGTCAGAAAAGACTTGCTGCACTGCAATTTCTAAATGTTAAATTAAATTACTGCAGCTTGTTCGACAGGTTGCAGGGCTTGTTGTCATAAGGGCAGCTTAGCTCTGATTTCTTTTATCAAAACTTTAAAATTTCGATTCGGCCATTTTCTTTCATATTGGTTGAAAATATTGTAATAATATTTGTAATATTTTTTTCCATTGCAAAGCATTTGATTCAATTGAACTTCCCTTGTATATAAGCTTTATCCTCCTCTCTACCTGCCATGTTGTCCATCGCACGCAGCAATTTATCCATATAATTCAGGGGTTTTTTTGCCGAAAAATTCTTTTGTTCAAATATTTAAAATGGTTATTGATATGTAGCGAAACAGTTGTCGATAATTGCATGAAATTCCATTTGGGGGGATTATCCAGGCACTGAGTAGTAGTGGATAAACAACAACCATCAAAGCCATATTGTGCTGAGATATACGTATTTTCCAAAGTCCTAAGTAAATACATGTAAAATCCACTTATGCGCAACAAACTAATCCTCTCCTAGTGTTTTCCCCATTTTCTAAACAAGTAAGCTATTGATTCACGTGTAATATCATAGCGTTTGGTGCTTGATTTAATTTTCTTCTGTTAATAGCGTTTTGTTGTAATAATTTTTAATTTGATTTTATGTAAACAATAAGTTAGTTTAAACTAAACATTAAATGAACAAACGTTTAAAAGTGAGAGTGGTGTTCTTGGCAGAGGTTATGGTTATTTTTTCGATGGACAAAAGAGCGTCAAGGCTTACATCATTCAGCTAGTATTCTTTCGGAAAACACTTTTTGACTAAGTGGATATTTTTAAATACAATCGAAAGTCTGTATAGCAAAATCTGCTACATTTCTATCAATTTTTCCTCCTGGCTGTTTCATTAATGAAAATCAATTTTTGCAACAAAAAAAAGCTTTCCCCTATCACGAAAGTCAAGTAGTTGAAATAATTGCCAAAGTATTTTGTCAAGCAACTATTGTCCAAGGATTGCAACTTCTTGTCGATGCTGCCGATATGGTCAAGACCACAACATTTGACTGTCCTAAATGAAATTTCACTTAATAGTACAACGACACTGCTGTTTTATGGGTATGTTATATTCGTTTTTTTAAAAATATTATGCAGGAAATTGATTCATTTTGAGTGGCGCTTGCTTAATGTATTTGTATGTTTTCAGGTTGGAACTGCTTTACTTTTCATCTCAATTTACTGAGATTAGTTCTGAAAATGTAAGCATTTTCATTTTTTTTTCTGATTAGCTATATTATGATAGACCCTGTACACATGACCCAAAAACGTGTACTCTTATGTTGCCAGGCAACTGTTTGTTCCTTTTCCACATCATCCCTTCGAAGTCGAAATGAGCTTATGTAGCAATGAGATAACGTTGCATTCAATTACGATTACAAGCTTTTAGTTATGCTAGTTTGTTAATGGCAATGAGTATTTTAGTGTAATGACTTTCTTTTAAATTACGTATATTTACATAAAATTAATGCAACCCATAACTCAGTCTTGCTGTTTCCCCCATTATATACATGCTATTTCCAACGAATTGAGATCAATATAATTAAACTGAATTAGTTCTATATTTGGATTAGACATAGTTCATCTCTTTTTATGCATTTCAGGATGCCAATATTTCTATTTCAGTCAGTATTTTTATGAACGGTTAACAAAAGAAGGTTTCTTGTAAAAATATAGCACTTTATGGGGGTCCACTGCTAATAATATTTTCACATCTGTCATTGTCAGAATTATTTTTCGCGTGGAAATTTTTATCCATGATAATTATAGTGAAATCGTGCTGGGCACCTGTTATTTTCATTCCTTTTACAATGCTCTTTCCCTGCTGTTTCCAGTAGGAAGTCTTGCTTATTTGGAAAGCGTGCTTAATGCAGCACTGACATGCTGCTCGCATCGATGCCTAAATATTAAGCTTCAGTCACGTTGCCGTTTAGGTGATTCATTGCAGAAAAAACAGGCTCACGTGGGCAACCATGTGACACTTGGTATTATGAGGCACATTGTAACATTATTAAATTGAACCAGTCTTGGGTTCCCTGGTAACGCAGTGTCCAATTAAGCCTGCAAACTAAATCCCACTTGTGCATTTAATTCCCCATGACGTGATCACCGTCGTGATCTTCATTTGCCTCTGGTTTCCTTCCTTAAAAAAATTGTTTAGAAAAGAAGTTGCATTCGAGAGTGACATGGTGGATGTAGAAGTAAAAAATGAATTGAATGAGTAGTATCAGTGTTCCTAGTCCATGCATTTGTTTTACTATGCTCTGGTGGCTCTCAAAAGACATGTGAATTGATGAGTACCATCTGCTGGCCTTGGCTGATAACGGTGGCGCTGGAAACATATGGACTTATGGATCTACTGATACTTCACAAAAAAGGTACATAACACCTTACAGTATATTATTTTCTTTTGAAACGTAGTATGCAGGTAATTACATATTAGTTTGCATGTTTCATTTTGTTACAGCTTTGTGTAATACGCTATGCAGTTTGAATGATTTGTTTCTGTGTTGAATATCTCTTAATTAAAAATACGCTAGTTAGTTGGCTTATGAATCAGGCATCTAAAAAGTCGAAGTTGCCAAGTCGTTTTTGCAATTAATACTTGCGCTTTACTAAAATTTAAGAATTTACAGGATTGAATATACATGTAATAGTAAAACGTCGTTTACTGATGAAAGGTGATTTTTTTCTGCTATGGGGCAGTGGTGTATTTTAGTTAAAAAAGCTTTTCTCCTTCCAGTAATAATGACAGAAATGAAAGAAAAAGCAAAAAATTCAAGGATATAGGAAATACACATTTTGTAAAAAAAAAAAATTTTTTTATAATCTGTGCTAAATTTATGTACATAAATGCGATGAGATCCAGTTAAAATAAAGATTATTAGTTACGATTTATTAGCTATTTTTGTTTAAATGTTGTTGTTGTAATTCATGATAACTTTCAGAAAATGTATGATATGACACTTGAGTGAACAGTAGTAAAAATTGAGAATGTTTTTTTTTTGGAAATCCTATGTTGAACTGCGTTTTAAATTATCCATACCAAAGTTGCACCTTACATTTCACGGTTCATTATTGTTTCAAAATGTAAGAAAATACAATGAAAAAAGTTACTGTTGTGATCACCTTTGCATGATCTTCATACTGTTCATTACATTTAGTTTCAACAAGGGTAAATATTTTTTTAATGTTATCGTTACCTATGCGGGTAATTATTGTGATGGCTTTTGCAAGATTACGTATTGTTATTATATTATTTTTTTTAAATTTGTTTCATGTACCTGATTACTTTTAGTCGCAGTAGCAGTAAATCACACCAAAGTTCCCGAAGTAGCAGTAGTGGATATGATCAGCCATCTATAAGTGGGAGTGGGTAAGCCCATTGCCTCTTTTATTTTCAAATTAGCTTAGCTTTGGACATACGTTTCTTGCTTGTTTTCTAGTATCTAGTTTTTTTTAAAATCTTAGCCCCTATAATATGTCTATGCCTTAACTTTGGTGAAATACAAATAAAAACAACAGCACGTTTCTCCCCAAACATGTTGCATCACGTTTGATTCACTTGATCAGGCTTTCTTGTTAATTTTTTATGCCCTGCATGTGTAACATGGACAATGTGGACATGGGTAAGCTCATGACTTGTGGGGAGCATATAATATCGAAACGTAAGGTTTTGAAAAGAAACCAAATCTTGCTTTAAATGATCAAATGTGAATGCAAACTTCCCAATTTCATTAGACAAAATAAAACTGGTGAAAAAGAAAACCGTGAATAAAATCCCAGAATATAAACAGTGGCTTTTGCTGCTGCTTTCAACATGTAGGCTATAGTAAATTGACCATCTTAACAACAGAAAATGTTCGTTGCTTTTCAGTTATGAAACCTCTGCTGATGCAAAACATAAGGCGCATTATAAAAATAAGAAAATGAAGGAGTTTCCATCATCGAATGTCAATAGCAGTGCAGAATCCTCTGCGAAATCCAATTCCCAAAATACAAAAAACATCAATTCCGACATGAAGCAGTTACTGCTATCTGACAAAGCCCATGACGGGAATCGGACTTCTTATGGGGTAACCCAACTGCGAATGAAAGGATTTCTTTCTAAGATGAAAAAGCTCCAGAAAATCTATGGTTAGTTGCATGAGCAAAAATAATTCGACGATTACATACGTGCTGGGTGAATAGTTTGCTAATAAAACATAATTTTCAATCTTTTTTTAAATTTCATTAACTTGCTGTCATCCTCCAAATTCTGGTTGCTACAGAGGACGATGTGCTTTTATCTTCTACCCATGAAAGTGAGCCTCTTTCAAGCTTTCCATGTGACAATCCGAAAGGAAGCCCAACCACGAAAACCAGGGCAAGTTATTGCATATCTGCACTATTTGTTTGGCTGACATTGCTTGGACTTTTATTTGTAATTTCTTTTAATTTGTTAAAATTATTTGTTGCTTTTTTAAATTAACTCCCCATCCCTTGATGCTATGCAAATATCCCAACACTTCTTAAACTTTGGGAAGCATATCTCAAGAGTAAAACAGGTTAAAAACAGGAAAATAGGATGGGCGATATTAATTTAGCGAAAATGACCCAATTATGCCAAATTACTCATGACTTATAGCAATGATCATGGAAAATTTTCCGTCCACTTCTGAAAGTCCTCCACTCCGTGATTTTTAGCTTTTCTTAAATTTGCAGAAGAATCGTTTACTGCGTGACATGGAGGGAAAATAATGTAGTTTAAAGAGGACAAGAAATAATTAAAATAAAGCTTATGAATAAAAGTCCGGAAATTTCGCTCTTATATTCCTCTTAACTGCTTAGAGTATACTACAAGTTTCTGAATAACATGAATTGTCCTCCAAAAAATTAGCAGGACAGATTGGTGGTTGCGGCGACTTTGCAGGATGGAATTGTGCTGCATTGCAGTGCCTCGGTCTTTGATCTTCTTGGTTTTTCAAAGGTGAATTCATTAGCTTTCATTGTATCATCATTAAACTTAATGTCTGTGCAGATGTTTTAGCTGCATGCATTAGCCTTGCATGGAGTTATTTTACTGCAGTATAAACTTAAAATTTTTTTTAAAAATTCTGGAGCATGTAGCAATTCAAGTGAACGAAAATCATTATGCATTAATCTTGACTCGCATATAAATGTGTTATGAAATTGTTTTTTTATCTTATTTATTCCGCATAGCTGATATGAATCATTGACTGCGTTAGCATTAATGCGTTTTGCTTTGTTTCATTGACTTAGGATTTATGGATTGGCCAGAATCTTATCGATTTTGTGTATCCGAAAGATAGAGCGGTTTTCACTTCTCATGTCACCATGAATCTGCCTTATATGAATTGCGGAGTTGATTCAACCATGAATTGCCAACAATTAGGTTCTTTTTATTGCCGTTTTAGGTAGAGCTTCATTTGTAAATGCTAAATTATTTTCAAGTGACTTGATACATATAAGTAACCATCAGTTTTTTTTTTTGTCAGAGTCCATAGTGATATAAAAGATAACTGTTTTGGAATTGGGGAAAGGAAAGCTTCCTATCAAGCCTTCCACATATCAACCAAACTCGCCGATTTTGGGGAAGATTCGTATTCACAGGAAACTGCCAGTGCAAATGGTTCTAACACCACCTATGTGCTAGTTATTGCTACTCCAATTAAGTCTACATATCATTGTAAGTGAACATGGTGAATAGGAAGTTATTCTTTCAGGGTTTGTTTAACCACTACAAAAAGCAAGAACATTCAGTGATATAAAAAATTATTTTATGATAAATCATTTCAACAATTCTGCATATTTCGCATACTTATTTTGAATACTTACTGATTTATCACTACGACTAATATTCTTCGTGTTTTTATGTATTAGTAACTGAAGAAATTCCACCAATGCGAACATTCACTACACGTCATTTGGCAAGCTGTCATTTCAGTCTGATGGATGCCAGTGCAATACCTTACTTAGGATATCTACCTCAAGACATTCTTGGCAATAGTGTTTTTGATTATTATCACCCTGAAGACCTACCTGATTTGCAAGATGTTTATCAGCAAAGTTAGCATTATGATTCGTGGTTTTCTTAAAAGAGTGTGCAAAATTAAATTGCTCGTTGACATTGTTAAATTTTCCATTTAGTATTGAAAGAAGAGGGAAAATTATTTCGGAGCAAGCCTTATCGGTTTAGGGTTGGAAATGGAGGCTATGCATTAATGGAGACTGAATGGTCATGTTTCATTAACCCATGGAGCAGAAAATTGGAGTTCATCATTGGACAGCACAGAGTTCTAAAGTAATTGCTGTGATTTTTTTTAATGTCCTTTTCGTTATTGGAAATTTCTAACAACAGTTCTTGAATGTTTCTTTAGAGGTCCAAAAGAGCCAGATGTGTTTGCAGATAGCCGCGATGATACTTGTTCCATTCCAGAAGAAGTGTTAAAAGAAAGCAGAAATATTCAAATGGAAATAAAACAAGTCCTTAATGAGGTGATTTGGCTATTACAATTGCATTATTTATGTAATGCAGTTAATGTTTATAGCAAATCCTGTTGGAATGATGATCTTTTGTGCGTTATTGACTGCTATTAAACTAATTTTAGACTGTTATGAGGGCGTCTTCTGATGGAAATAAAGAAAATAATAAAAGGATAAAAGAACTGGCAAAATATGTTGGAAATTTGATTGAGGAAATGGTTCAAACAATTGAAATGGATACATGTTAGTATGATACAAGTATTCTGGTTCTTACATTTTTATTTTTAAAAGAGTTTATGAATTGGAGCATTTTATTAAATTCCTGCTTTGTATTTTTGCAGCTGATAAGGCATACAAAGAAGAAAGTTTTTCGGTATATATATTTTCACCCTGCGATTTCATTGCTAAATGTTTGCGAGACATTTTTTAAAAATATTTTTCAATGATATTGTGTCATAGGAACAAGGATCAGTTGTAATGGGACACATTTCTCCTCATCATCAGGGAACACCTTCCGAACCATCTGCTGAAACCTTACCTTCTTACCACCACTGCAATTATAATGATAATATTCAAAGGTAATAAGAAATTGTATGCTTTAATTTATATCTGAAATTTATATGTGCAGTAAGCACATTAGAACACTATTTGAATTAGTAAATAATGCCATAAATTACTTTCAGATATTTTGACAGTCGCCCAAAAACCCATTCAACAGATGAATCTGCGGAAAGTAAAGAGGGTACAACTCCTCCAGCAACATATGAAGATGGGAAATATTCACCTCGTGGTAAGAGAATTAATGATCTAACATGATTGCGCACGAGTGTTGATTTTTAAATACTGATTTGGTGAAACAATTTTGCCCAGTTGACACTGGTTCTGGGGATGAGACTGTTCCGGAGCTGAATCATTTTCAGTTGAATTCCGAAAGTGAAGGAGGTTCCACGAGGGAAAGTCATAGTCCAAATAGTGGGGATGTCCACAGTCATCCGTACATTAGGGTTAACCTCACGGAAGAAATACTTTTGAAGCATAACGCAATAACAGAAAAGGATTTTGTACAACAAAACAAAGAAACCAAAAGCACCATTCAGTGCTATCATTCCCATCAGGCCACAACAGAATCTCAAACCTTAGCAAAAGAGTTTGTAGTCACTTCCAATGGCTTTGACATGAGCAAGTACTATGCAGCAAATGCACCAGCCACTTCAGCTCCAACAGCATTGAATTCAAACGCAAGAAAAGATCCTCACGGATTAAAAAGATGTGGATCACATTCACCGGATCGTAACACCCACAAATTTAATAAATATTCTCACGAGGTATCACCAACAGAGAAATCCTCTCGTGTAAAATGCCATTTACGGGTAGGTTAACTATTGATAGTAATATTGCAGTTCATAAAAGAATATAACGTTCATTCAGCTTAATTTCCACTTAACTATATAAGGTGTTGATGTCGATTCGGCATGGCAGTGAAGAAAATAGTAAAAATACAGTTACAAATTTTTGTTTTGTTGAGATTTTGAAGCGGGGTTAAAATCTTTCTTTTTTACATTTAACTTTTTAATTCAAGCCACCAGTCAAACACATTTACTGCTATGTTGAATAAGTCAAGAAGCTGAGCGAACATATTCTTCTATGTACAGGGACAATATTTTCTTTAAGCTTGATACCTTGGTTGAGATTGGGATAAACGTTCAGGACATTCAAAGTAAGATATTCTTAGCATTGCTTATATCTACATTTTGCAATTTTTTTAAGATGATTTGATATTTAAAAATAAAATAAACTATGCATTATGTCACAATAAGCCATAAATATGGCTAACTAGAGCTTAAATGTTACTCACTTTTAGGTAATTATTTACTTTATATAAAATTAAGCAATCTGAACTTTATTTGCGCCTTATTCCCATCCTTTAGCCCATTAAAGGCCATGAAAGTCTAGATGCTTTCGGGCTTCTGTTTGTCATTTCTCTTCAGGTACAAAAGCGGAAAACCAAGTGTCACTCTAGTGCCTCGCAGCAGACATCACAGTCGGGCAATGATAGCTTAGTACCAAATCAACAACCGACGTGTCTATCTAATAATATGACCCATTCTACAACTGAAAGATTACATAAATCAATGGATGAGTTTGAGGAAACAGATGCTGATCTACAGGACGACTTGACGGGATCATCATTAAATTCTTTCTTGAAATCTGAGGATTATTCAGATGACAGCATGAAAATGGATAGCAGGACATGCTTTCCAACTGAGAAAGCCATTGTGAGTTCGCAAACTAATTGATATTGGGCATAGTGAATTTTGCATTGTATATTGGATTTCTCTACATTTTTCAGTCAGATCGATTTAGATTTAAGTTTAAACACAAACTACTATTTACTAACTTATGGGGGCAAAACATACCATTTATGGTACAATACAAGCATCGGGGGTATTCTTAACTGAATTTTAACATTTAACATAACTGCAGACATTTATGCATATCTTTGTTGTTAACATATTAGGAAAACCCAAATTGGAATGCGTCTTCATATACAATGGTAACCCGAGAGTTGCAAGACGTTTTGAAGAGCGATTTAAAACTGCTTTCAAAGATGAACCAGCCGAGTCAAGTGAATGACCAACTGTCCCAGTTGTATGCAGAGTTGGGCGAGCAAAAGCAACAAGGACAGCCAAGCAACAACAAACTGAGTGCTGGAATAGAATACCAAGATCTAGTTGGAGATGATATAGTATCAAAGGTAATTAACTTGTCTTACCTACTAGAAAAACTAAAATTATGATCGACTCAATTAAGAATTTTTGAATGCTATGCATCTAAACATGGCATTTGAGCCCATTGTATTACAAAATCGCTGAAATTTCTTTTTCTTTACTAGTTTTTCGACAAAATGGATTATGAAGACGACCAGCTCTACTTATTAGATGATTTTCCTTACTGAAAAGGAGTTGTTTTTAATTAACGTGACCATAAATGTTCAACAGCAGTGGATTGGTGCCGAATCCTGAATTGCATGATCGTTCGGTACTTACCATTGCTCACTTTTAAATACTTTGTTACCTGTATAATCCAAGTGTTACATTTTATCTACTATAAAATAGTTCACTAACAATTTGAAAGCTTTTGGATTTTTTTTATTTTAAAGTATTAGTACTAATAGTCTGTAAAATACTGCCAGCCAGATCCTACATGTTACATGTTGTCATTCACACTAGGTACACGTGTGAAATTCTCAGCACTTCTCCGTATCGGAATTAAAAAGCTTGTATGATAGCTTTTTCCAGGTTTCTGAGCTTTCATGTATAATTTTATTAACTTTCTACTGAGTGAAAAATAGCTGTATGTTTTTATTTCTATTTTATATTCTCTTAATCGACTGGGCGTTTTGGAATTGTGGAAGCATGATTATCCGTTCCCGTTTGGTATGTAATTACTTGAGATTTCTTAATGGATTCTTCAAAACTCTGCCGTTGAGTTTTAATCTTATTCTGATTAACTGCATGCATCACTTTATCCATGACCATCTTTTCAGTCAGTATTCCATCTTCTGATGTGTAAGCAGCAGCCTACAAAGGATTCAGGTTAGATATGTGGTATAATTATGATACTTGCCAACTAATGTGAAACTTGCCTGCCAAGCATCAGCCAAATCTGCTATTTCACGTCCTGACAATCCTTCTGTTAGACTCGCAATCTCAGTGCACACTTTGATCAAGTCGAAATTGTCAACTTTATACCGACTATAGGAAAAGGTAGAAGATTTTCATTAATCTTAAAGATTCCATCTACCTAATTTTAACACAGTAAAAACTTTACGTTTTTCCCTCAGCTGCAGGTTCAAGCACGATTGTACGAAAATACAGATTAACTAAGCGTTCCCGTTCTTTGAGGCCTGGTAAGATGAAGTCCACCATTTCAGATATACGATCATTAACTGCCCAATCAAATTGCTCTGGAGTGTTACTGGCCAATACTAACAAAAATCTGGAGAATATTTCAAATTTGTCAGTAGAAATATTAGCTAATACTGCAAATAATATAAATAATGTTGCATTACTTATTGGATTTTTCCCCAGTTCTATATAGGAAAGAATTTAGTGTAGATCTCATGTCTTCACTTATTGATACCTGAAATTATTTTCAATTGAGCATAACTGATTTCATAACGTGCATTTTTAACCAGTCTTTTAAATTAGCCATACTTACTGAACTACGCTTTGTTAAGAAAGCGTCAGCTTCATCCATAAACAATAAAAGACCCCGACGACTGCTAGTTGCCCAATCAAATAATTTGTGTATAGCTGTCACACCATCTCTTCCCATCGGAGCAACATCACCTCCAGCCATGATTGCATAATCCATTCCTGAGTACTTGGCTAGTTTCTATTTTGCAAAATGAAAATTCTTTAATTCACTAATAATTATGTAC
>JAQIXS010001541.1:0-29171 GCA_034700785.1 Rossiulus vilnensis | reverse complement strand
ACTCTCAGTATACCGTGTCCACTAGCGAGAGGCTACTATCTCTCGCCTCTCAAATGGACACGCAGCATCACTCGCAAGACAGTAAACGCAGAAATCTTCGTCGTTTTTTCAGCGATTTCCGGCCAAAAAATAGGAATTAAATTATTGATAAAACAGGCCACGTCAGAAATGATTGTCCTCAGTACAGTACAGTGTATAGAAAAAAAATTATATCGAAAAACAAAAATTCAATATAAAATATTTCAATTATGAGTCACTCTCCATCAGGGATGAAATTCGTTCATACCCGTCTTTTCGATCATATTGAAAAATATTTCTTAATTTCTAATTTCTTAAAATATTCTTTACATAATTTTCACAAATTTCTCAGTTGTGATATCACCCCCTAGTACATATTCTAATTGCTCGATTTTATTTTTAACAATGCAGAATCAGTCGTCCACTAGGGTTTCAGTTATGGTTTATAATTTCAAAATGTTCCGTTTATTGATACGGAAATTTAAGAAATTTGAAAACAGCTATTACATGACTAAACCAAACCGGGGCTTCCCTGCATGGCTATGTTTTTTTTTTCCAAATTTCTAAATTTTTGCATAAATAACCGGAAGATTTTTAAATTATGAACCAAAGCCTGAAACCCTAGTGGACGAGCAATTCTTCATTGGGTAAAATTAATCGAGCAATTATAATAAGTATTTGAAATTTTTAAAAATGTGCCAGGCAGTGGTCAGTCTGTCCATCGTTCTCTTGATTTATAGTAACTACTATTATTATTACTATTACAATGCAGTAATGATGGTAATGCATGGTAATAATAAAAAGGAAGTATTTTTATAACACCTTTTTCTACCATCGTTTAAAAATTTAAAAAAAGGAGCCAATCACAGAGAAAAGATCAGTATGATTTTATACTAATACCGATATACTGATATCAGTGCAACCTTTGTGATATCAGTATGACTACACTAATACCAGTATGATTCTATACGGATATCAGTATAACCTTCGTGATATCAGTATGATTCTACACTAATACCAGTATGATTTTGAGATATCAGTACGATTTCATACTATTACCAGTATGATTCTATACTGATATCAGCATAACCTTCGTGATATCAGTATGATTCTCAGTATGATATTACTATTACTACTAATATCGGTACACTTAGTGATATCACTACATTTTTACTAATATCAGCATGTGATCAGTACATTTGTACTGACACCTACTGTACTAATCTTTCCCCCAGGGAAGTCACAACACACAATTCCGTCCGTCTTCACATTCGCAACCATCCAAACGGTTTCGTAAAAAGGTCCCAAAATGGCCGTTCAACCCTGAGCCCTAAGCCCTAAACCCCAAAACCCCTCGAATCCTCCAAGAAGACTCGACGGCCCGATGGACGTTCGCTCCGATGACCAACGCGACGCGACGTTCGGACACGAAAACTGAGAAATGGCGAATTACCATCGAAACCCACGGAATGGATGGACGGATGGACGGACGGACGGACGGAACGGGCGATGGGGGCAGACATCGCCACACCGCAACACGATTTTTTAAAAAAAATTATAAAAAAAAATTTAAAACAATGATAAAAAAAAATAAAAAAATCCGCCATGTTTCTGACACTCACCGCCAAGAAAGTCTGCCGAAAACGATGGCGAAGAAGGAGAAGAAGTTGAAGATGATGAAGGAGGAGGACGAGGAGGAGGAGGAGGAGGAGGAGGATGGCGAAAGAGGATCTCGATGGACGCAATGGATCCGGAGGAACGACGAAGAGACCGGACAGAGAGCATCACGTATCCATCGAAACAAAAAAAAAACCAAAAAAAAAAGAGAGAGACGAAAAATCCGGATGGGATTTTTGGGGGAGATTGAGGTATCCGTTCGTGCGAACGATCGGGTGCCAACCAGCCAGCGACCGAAACCCAACAGCCAGATCCAGATCCAAAGAGCCAGGGATGGAGGGAGGCAAAGGCAAAGGCAGAGAGAGAGAGAGATCAATGCCGATGGAACGCGTGTGCGTAGGCAGTTGCCATGGGAACAGCCAGAAATGGCGCATCCCTCTCTAGATATATATATATATGTATACATAAAACAAATAATAAAAAAAAATAGAGAGAAAGGCGAACATCCGAAGACAATGGGAAATTGCATCGGGAAAGGATGCTGCTTCTGGCGTGCAGAGAGAGAGAGAGGACACCCGGATCCGACGGATCTGGACCTGGTCCTGGAGGATGTCCACGCAGCAATCAAAAATCACTCCTACATTTTTTGCAAATAGGCTACGATTGTTTTTAATTGAACGAAAATTTTGAAAAAAAACAGCTGATTACAAAATCTGGAATTTTAGCCTACAATTTCGAACAAACATTTTTTTTTCCAAATGCCATTATTTAAAAACAACGGAACGGAATCCGGAATCTGGAATCTGGAATTTAAGCCTACAATTCTTTTACTTAAATAAGGCGAAAAGTTTGGAAAGGTTGATTATAAATCCGGGGATTTTGTTTATGATTTTATACAAAATTTTATTGCGATTACCACTTTTTAAAATGATCCAAAAAAAATGACTCGTGTATTTTTACTCAAATACTTACAAAATAAAATGAGTTATATTTAGTTGTATTATAAAATATAAAAATTTAAAAAAAACCACTTTCTCCAACGTAGAATAGGTCGTCCACCAGAGTTTCGGGTTTCGTTTTATTTATAAAATTTTTAAAAACCGTTAAAATGCAGGATTGCCATTTTTTTTTCTTTAAATTTCTCAATTTTTTTTTTTGTAAAAATAAAAGGGGCATTTTGAAATAACAAACGAATTCTGACACCCTTGCGGACGACCAGTTTTACGCCGGGAAAAATGAGCCAAAAATAAGCCAAAAATAATAATAACTAAAAATAAGTCAGTTTTATTTTACGTCCTCGCAAAACGGAGAATACTTCCCGGAAACACCGTTATTACGTAATTTTAAAATCATTGTTAAACAGACAACCAACCTGTTTATGAATGCATCCGTTTCTGTTAGTTAGGTTTTTAAAAAAAAAACTGGAGAAAAATTGATATTTTCAAACACGAATACACGGGGGAGGAGCCGAAACCCGGATTTCAATCCGAGTCCCTTTAAAAGGAAAACTTCTCTTTAAGAAAAAAAACAGCTTTTCTAGGACGTTTTAAAATTCCCCGAAAAATAATTGGAGACGGAAGTTACATGTAGTTCCTCATGTAACGGACATAAAAACCACTTCCTTTTCACCATTTTCAGAACGAACAAAAATAAAACCGCCTGCTGGAAGTCCTTCGTCAGTATTAAATGATCAAATGCTTTCGATACATATATAATTTCAGACCAACTTTGGGTGAGATCAATCTAAAGTTCCTACTTGTTATGGGACTCGATGGACTATCCTTGGGCTGCTGTGTTGACGATCGCCTTCAGAAGGCACATACGCCCGTTTGGGCCGACAGCGGCGCACACAGGGATCCATCTCTACATCATCACTTTCCAGACGTTACATCCGGTTGAGCATCGCTTTTGCATCCTTTCAACGACTATTTGCAAAATCTCAGAACCGAAATTCCCTTCAGTATTTCTCGTGTCTCATCATTACATCTGCTCGTGAAATGAGATTTTCATTCCTACTTCCATTCGACCTTATTTTCAGGGTGGCAAACAATGTCCAAGATTTAAAATTTACGACTACTTCAGATTTAATTTAAGGAATATCTTTGGATGTTTTTTCAATGGTTTTTAAAAATATATATATATTACTTTTTAGATGCACTATTTTATTCCTTATGCATTTATGCCCGTAATATAATAATGCGATAATAATATTATTTTTAATCGTACTTTTTATTTTAACGAGGCTACATGTAGCTCTTTGGTCAATAAATTAAATTTAATCTCCGAGCTCTCCGAGGCAGCGTTGTCAGACTGCATCTGTTTGACAACACAGCGCACAGTGACAGGGTTTGAAATAATTTAGAACAATTATAAAGATCTCAATGTTGAATTTGTTAAGATCTCTAAAGGACTTTTCTATGGAATATTTAGTACTTTTTTTCAAGACTTTTAGGACTTGCTTTGCCCCCCCACCTGTGATTTAATCCGATAAATTTCCTAATAGAAATTAATGAAATCTGACCAACCATTCAGCCACATTTTGAATTGCGACAATGACAATTCAGTTGCAAATAACAACCCGCCCATCAGTTTTTTTTTCAGTTTTAAATCCACTTTCACCCAGTTTTCAACCAATTTAGAAACTCCAACTCCTTTTTCTTGCTTCACGCCATCCCCCCCCCCCCCCCCTCCTCCGCGCTTCGGATTAAGACGATTCGCCCTACACACCCGACTACATGCCCATTCTTCAAATTAGGAGCTTGCCGAATGATTGATGCAGTTGCGCGCGGGATAGAGCGTTCCGGGACAGATCCGTTTGTAGGGAAGCCCGATAGATTGTTCGCATGCAGGCCGGTATTCAAGAGCGAAACTTTGTCCTACCTTGTCGCTGTCCGTCGTGTTGCTGGATCCGAAGGAAGTTATGGAGCCTCTTTCCAGATCGACGTTGGTCTCGTCTAAAGACGCACATTCCTCCAAATCCCTAAACGAGCCACAAACACAGAAGAAGAAAAAAGACAAAAAAAAAAGACAATAATATCAGGACACGATCGATGTTGGAGGAGGAGGTGAAGCCACGGCCAGAGAAGTGGCATGGTCGTCTCGTTCTGTCGGTAAGTTTTCTCTTACCTGCTGGACCTGTTGCTGGCAGATTTCCCGAATTTGGCCGGCGATTTCGGGATGTTCAGCGGAATCGTCGAACTGAAGCACGTCTCTTGTATGAGCTCTCTCAACTTTTTCACCCAAGCCTGCTTACTATCCAGCGACGAAGACTATGGGGAAGTAAAAAAAAAGTCCTAATAGTAACACGAAAGTGATTAATCGTACAATTCAGTCGTGAAATTTCAACGATGAAAGGATTAAACAACCAATAACTGGATGCTTGCATCAGGTAATTTTTGCATCGAAGAAATGTCCGCGAAAGTAATCCCCCGTGTCAACATAAGTGGAGCCTAAGTCACAGTTCAATGATATACCTCGATAAACGTTACAATGGTCAGTAGGTTTTAACCATCGAGTAAGCTGAAAAACGTTTACACGGGGTTTCGTGCTCAAATTTACAAATTCACTTCCATGACTATCCCTGACCAGCCAAGCAAATTTCACTGACTTTAACGAAATAAATTCTGTAGCAAAAAAAAACAAACGAACAATGGCATATAGGGGAATATTTATCAATGACAAACGTCAGTTTCTTGCATCTAGTAATTTCTGGGAAATTTCATTTTTACTAGTAAAAAATAATATTCATAAACAATTTAAGTTTTTTTTTCTGCGCATCTCCAGCAAATAACTTAAAACTTGAATAAAAGAGCATGCGATGGGAAATTTAGGCCCCCTTAGCCAAAACTGTCATCAAGTATGTTTAATCGGTTTATTATTGACTGCGTTTTTATTACTGTACATCATTTGAAGAACATGGACGAACATTTTTCCGAAATTTAATTAGTTGATCACTGATTTCTGTCTATATTTACATACAATATTTATTCGACATTATTATTTCGAAAACTCCATTGGCGAAAATTTGCCAAAAACTACTTCATGATTGCAGATTTTGGGCTACATTTTGAATGTAACATGTTTTATAAGTACTGCTTATCGAGATAATATTTTTTTTTATATAAAACCTATGTAGAAAACGACGGCATTTAGAGCTAAGAGAACATTTCATAGGAATTGCCACTGAAAATTCAGCGCATTTTAATTAGGCTTCCCCCTGACTTTCGAGCAAAAAAATCGTAATTTTCCCTGACCATATTTTTCCCTTCTCTGACTTTCCAGGTCCTCACGAACCCTGTTGGATCGAGGCCAGACACGGCTCTGCACGTTTACTCACCTTCAAAATTAGTTTGTAGTCAGAAATGGGCATCCTTCCCGTCCAAACAGCAAACTTGCATTCGTCACCTTCGACGTGCTCCGTGATTCCCAGTTCCGCAGTCTGGAGGGGAAGCGAAAGCCACGAAACAAAAGGAATGAACAGTCGGTGAAAACGTACGGCAGCAATTGAAACGAGGCAGGTACGTGAAAGTGTCTTACGAGAAGTTTGTTCTTGTAGATGTATTTAGCTTTTCCATTGCTGTCCTTCACCTCTTTGCTGAACAATAAATATAGCTCAAATAGGAAAATATGCCGTTCGCGGCCTTTTCGAATGATCTGCTTAGGGTCCCACACTTGAAACGTGTCCTGCAGGATCACTTCACCCAACTTGTCCAGGCTTTCCTGCAACATCGCAAAAGCGAAATTAATAAACAGCAACCATTAATCGGTCCGTAATAAAAAGCGTGAAACAACCATCGTAATTATTCAAGGATTCAATAGCATATAACCAGGTCATTTTTCCCATAAAAAAATATAAAGGAAATATAGGATTTTTTCAACAAATATAGTATAAATTATCATCTTATTCATTTTAAATATCAATTCATTGCTGCGGTGAATTGTTTTAATGGAACGCCTTAAGCTCATACAAAAATGTCGGAATAAAATTCTGTACAAATTTGGGTATCATTAACAATAGGAACGCCGTAGGGTGAACAATTTCCAGAGATTAAATTATGGATTTCGCCATATAATTCGCCAAAGAAAAGTACTGGTTTTTTTTAACTACCGTGACTCAATATTTTGAGCAAAATTTCTGCACAAAATTTTCTTAGAAATTTTTTTGAATTAAAGGAACGAAAAAAAATGATACCTACAATTCGTCGAAATCTAAGAAAACGTAAATAATGTCTTCACAAAATGATTAAAATATAGGAAGCATTGGATATTTTGCTAAAATACAGGAAATATAGGTGTCTGCAAGAGTCATCTCTCACCTCATATCCTTCTAGCATGCTGAGATGCATGGCGTCGTTGGCTTTCTTCGGGACATTAAGCATCACGTCTAATCCATCCTGAATAATTGAAAAAAGATCCGTGAAAAGACTCCTTCACCCGCAAGACTAAGATATTGACGCTGGCGCGTCCTTCCTACCTTAATCTCCCCTTGGCCTTCTTCGCAGCACGATTGCAGGTCTTTCAACAGGAGTTGGTACTTCGTAATCCGCTGAACGGGTTTTATCAAATAGGCGGCTATGGGGTGATCCAACTTATGCTTCTTCTGGATGTCTTCGAAGAAGGTGCCACCGTGTTGCACGAGCAGGGTATTTGATTCGGGTTTGTTCTTACAGTATTTCACGTAAATGTCAAATTTTTGGGCCTTTAAAACGAAAACAGTTGCAGTTATGTCCGGTTGAAGAAAAAAAAGCATTTTGACCGCGCGTCTCACCCAAGTGACGAAGCAATGTCCGACGTCCTCTGGCATGCTCTCGTACTTCTCCAATTCCTTGAGGAAAATGTTTCTATGAAAATCGTAGATCTCCTCGATATTGCAAAACACGACGTCTCCCCTTCCTTGGATCGCAGAGGGCGTCGATGCATTCGTGCCCATCTCGGTTACGTAAAACTAGAAGGAGTTAATCGGGATAAACATCGCGACTCGCTTTTCACATTAAACCGAACGTTATAATGCAAACCAGCTTGGATTTAATTTCGGCATGAAGTCGGAGTGCACACCCAGGTGGCACACCGACCAAAAAAAAAACTGACGTCGAAAGTAATATTAATACGTGGGCTTTGCGAATTAAAATATGTACATATCGACTGTTCTACATGTTCCAAACAAGTGATTAATGAGTGAAATGGTCGCAATAAAGAGTTCAAATTATTTTTTTAAACATGCCTTTTTCTGTCCTAAAAAACGTCACTTTTACAGTCCAAAAATACGTCATTTACTGTCTTACAAATGACGTCATGTAGCGCGGAAATTTTGACGTCATTTTTGGGTCATTTTTTCATTGAAAAATAACGTCTTCTGTACCAAAATAAAAGTCGTCATTTTTAGAGAGAGGAAAAAGGTGTCAGTCATTTATTGTCTTACAAATGACGTCATGTTGCGCAGAACTATCACGTCATTTTAAGGTCATTTAAAAATGGAAAGATGGCGTCTTCTGTACAACTTGCGCTACCTGAATAGTACTCCCACGGCACTGTTGTAAAACACAAAAAGCGACCAATCACCTTGATGCAGCTTTCCAGATCTTTGACGTACGTCCTCTCCGTCTGCAGCAACTCTGCCATAATGAATTCCTTGCGCCTGGCCGACCGCCTTTTCTCCTCGTTCAGTTCTTTGTTAACTTCCTTGACTTTCGCTTCCAAGCTTGGATCGCTGTTGCGGTCTATCGACAGGTCTCTGGTTTCGCCCTGCTTTGAACGAAACCGTCGAAGCGGACGAATTAGCATTGTCAACGCCGTTACAGGGATTCACGGAGTTGCAAAATGCCACTCTACCTCCTGCTGTATTCCCAACGTCTGCTCTAATCTCACTCTGTACTTGTCCATTCTGGCGCTGAAATCCTTGTATCTGTTGTCCACGGCGGCCACCCACTGCTTAATGCTCGCCGCGTGGGCGTGACCCTTTTCCACTAAGCTGTCCGCCAATTGAATTAACAGCTTCACTTTCTCGCGGGTTTCCTGGAATTGTTTTTTTTAAAGCATTAGGTGGATGCGAGAAATGTTCAAAACCATCATCATCTGCCTGCAATACTTCACGTGTCCTCACCTTAGCCGTTACTTTGAATTCGTTGTGCTCTTTCAGCAGCATCTCAGTTTCCTCTCGACTCTCTCCTACGTTAGTGTGCGTGGACAAGTAAAACTCTCCAGTGTCGTGAATCCATTCCAAAGCTTGTTTGGCGCTGCGCTCAAAAAGCACGTACTGCTGGCATTGATCGAGGCGCTTCTTTTTCATTGTCCAGAACTCCAGGACCCTATTTTCTTGTTTAAGTAACTGCTCCAAAATACCTGGATAAGACAAATATTCGTTGTAAAAACAAGAATAACGAATACACACTACAACAGGGTTCGTGCTACAATTTACAAATTCACTTTACTGTACATCATTAAATAATTAATCATTGATTTTTGTTTAAACATGTATTTATGTATAATATTTATTCGACGTTATCATTAAGACAACGTTGTAGGCAAAAATTTGCCTAAAACTAGTTCATGATTGTGAATTTTGGGCCACATTTTGAACATAAAATGTTTTATAAAGTAATGCTAATCAAGTTAACACTGTAAGAGAAACTTTGATTCAGCGCATTCGATTGATTCGATTTGATTCGAGCGAAAGCGTAACTTTCCCTGACTTTCCAGGTCCACATGAACCCTGTACCAGGTTTTTAACGCAGATGTAATTACCTTTGACTTGATTTTCAGGCCCTATCAACTTGGCCTCGCCTTGAAAACTATAATACTGAAGACTACGCGCCGCATATTTCAAGAACGTCTCCGCTGTCCGCCTGGCCAAGGTACAGGCCTTGTAATGAATGAAATAAAATCATTAAAATTCCCATTGTCATCTCAACTGATGCCATGCTTCAGCAAAAAAACGCATTAATCACCTTCAAAAACGCTTCTTTCTGTTCCTGATGCTTGTTGATTAACTGCGAAATGAGGGTCGCTTTGTCCATCGTTCCGCTTTTGTCGCTACTGCACCAGTCTTCGTCGCGACGATATTCTCTCTCTAAGCTATCCAGCACCGAACACACCTAAAAATGCCAAACAAATATTTGTCTAATTCGTGTCCATCGTTTTTAGGCCTCTTTTAACTGAAACGGTAAGTAATGGTCGAACCTGCTCGGCGGTTTTATAGAAATTGAGGGATGCAGTGACTAATTTGTGCCTATCCTCGGCGTGAGTGACCAACTGCTGCCAAATCGAGCTAACCCCTTCTGCTACGGTACGGATGCGCCCTAGATCGTAGTGATTAGACTGAATAAGAGAATCAGCCTTCTGTTGAATGTGCACCGTGCTGTGATGGGTTTTCTAAGGAAAAGGCAAACCATTAACGTATCGACAACGTTTTCGTTACAATAAAAACCGCATTCCGAACGTATATCAGCCATCCGCATAATTACCTCAATGGCCACCTGAAATTGTTCGTGTTCCTTGTGCAGTTGCTCAGCCTCTTGAGTATTATTTGGAATGGCAAACGTCGCTGTGAGCATCGATTCGCCATTCTGTATCCAGCTCACTACCTAAACGATGATAAATAAACCAACGCGTGATTTACGGCAAAGGTTCCTCTAGGTCAGGGGTGGGCAACCCAGTTGCCAATCGCCACACGTGGCGAATTGGTCCGAAAGTGTATCGAATTGTACTCTGCCAGTTTCCGCAAGTTCCCGTGACTGGTTAAACAATACGCAGAAAAGTAGATATAAATCAAAAATGAAATATGCTTCTATAGCGGATATTTGCTCAGCATTAAGCTTCCATACGCAGCCCCCTCACTTAAGTGAGAAGTCTAGCGTCCGTTTTTAACAGTGTTTGCTTTGAAAAACGGGATAATTTGGACAGGATGATTTGAAAGCGGGGTAATAAAGTTGAAGTGAAGTAACAGGTGAAAACTGTAAAAAGTTTGTTACTTGTTTTAAGTAATCATTTTTGCTAGATGTTATTTTAAGTTTAAACGTAAAATAAGATTAATTATAAGTGCAACTTAATACAATGAACTCATTGATTCAGAACATTCTAGTAAAACAAAACAAGTTTTTGCTAAGAAGATGTGACACGATATTTTCAAAAAATCTCGGAGCTAATATTTGTCAAATTTAGCATTAAATTTTCATGCGTTCCTTTAAAGTTCAAGAAATACCAAGTGCCTGGAAGGCAATTTTGCATTAATTTGCATTAAACTAATTGTTTTTAATAAATTTTTAGTGATGTTACACGGTGGCTACATTGAAAAATAGGTTGCCCACCAGGGAGAAACGCAACGTAAGGGAGTCCGACGCTTACTTGATTGGCATCATTTTCCAGTTGACTTAGGCGTAGACACTGATCAAACTTGACCCTTTTAATCTCGGCCAAGTCTTCCAAGTCCATCTCCCTCTCGTGCAGGAATTCCAGAAGCACCTGGACCCTGGCTTGCGCGCTGCACTGGGTATCAGCCATCAGCGTAATACCAGAAGACTCGATCAACTAAACACGATCGACAAAAATTGGGATTAAACGCGACGCAAACATTCCACTCGGAAGATCCGCATCGAAACGAAATTTACAAATTCACTTCTCAGACTACCCCCTACTTTACCTTACTTTTTTTTATAAATAAATTCCGTGGGGAATATTTATCAATAACAAACGTCAATTTATTGCATCTAGTAATTTCTGGGTAATTGCATTTTTACTAGTAAAATTAATATTTGTAAACAATTATAAACTTAAATTACTAAACAATTAAAACCTGAAGTTTTTTATTCTCCGGCCATTTTTCTCTTTCCTGACTTTCCAGGTCCGCATGAACCCCGCACTGACCTGGCTTAGCTCCTGCCCCCGTTGCAGCACCTCGAACGTGGTGTTTTGCATGTGAGTCACGTTCTCGGCATGGACCCTAAGCATCTGCTCGATCTTTTCCACTTCGGGAGCGATGTTCGTATTCTGCAGTTCCTCCGCCCACAATTCCAACTGCGAAGACACTTCCAGGGCGTCCCTCTCAAACAGCCTCAGCTGCAGGCACAGATCCAGTTTCAGCTTCCTGGCAGCCCACAGCTCTTCCAATTCGTCCCTCGTTTTGTTCAGCCTTTCTAGCGTTTCTTCGACGCTGGTGTACGAGCCCGAGGTGTCCGTTTCGGCTGAAACCCCCGTCCGCCTTTGCATCGCGAGAAAAATTTGGGAATTTCAAATCACGATTCAAGAAACGAAAATCGACTTTTACTAAAATTTCCTAAAATGCCCAATTCCTTTTGAGAAATGGGTGCAATTTGTAGCGCAACGCTTACATGTTGCATAACTTCCGCTGAGTATGCGACACGTCCGATTCGACTCACCTTAATTCTTCGAGCAGCGTTTCTCCTTCGCCGATGGTGCTGACCGCGGCATCGATAGTCGAGTCTCTTTGCTGCCCGAACTGATTCAGAAGAGTTTCGGCTCCTTCCACAGTGTCGGACACGTCGTTACTTTGGAGCTCCTGTTTTAACTCTTCCAGCCAGGTGGAAAGCTAGAAAATAAATCACAGAATAGGTTAGCATACCGTCGATTAGAATGAAGGTGGCACAGGCCCTTTGGGGGCCAAACTTGCATATCGGCCATTGACTAAATCAACCTAAAAATCAGACTACACAGGCCATAGGTGGACCCAGGATATTTTTATTTTTATGTGGGATTTTAAATGTACATTTTTGCATCAAATTTTCTTACACATGCCATTATTTAAAAAAATGGAACGCCGCAGGCGAAATTTTCGAAAAAGTTGATTAAAAATCTGAGGGCAGCAAAAAAAAATCTTATTCTATCCAGTATAAATTTGATAATATTTGAGGCCCCCAGAAATTTCAAGGTGGGCACAGGTCCACCTGTCCCCACTTTTGCGCACGCCTATATACTACAAGACATATTAAGAAATTCCACTTTCACAATCCAATCCAAATCAGAACTAAGCCTTCCGAGTACGCGATTTAAACTCTTACCTCTTTATCATGAGTATAAAACAGTACGGCCAAATCCAACAACTGCCTCCTTTGTTCCACGCGCGTTGCAAAACTTGTAATATGAGATTCCAATTCCTGCGCTACCGAGTATATTTCGTTGGCATTGCATTCTCCCGTCTGGGCGAGCTCTTCCGCCGCTGCGAGCAATTTCTCGGCATTTGTGTAAGTATTCTGAAAATTAAATTCTATTTTTTAAAGTCTTATAGCTAACTGAAAAACGCGAACGCTAATAATTAATTAATTAATAAATAATTTGTAGTCGACTTAAAACAAATTGTCAAATTCGTTTCGTAAACCTACCTGAGCAACAGTTTCAAAATGCTCGTGACTTTTTTGCAGAGCTCTTGCTCTCAGGAGATTTTTCCCGATCCCCGTGTTTTTTTGAAGAAAAACTTCGCCGTGATTTTGAAGCCAATCCAAAACCTTTTTCAGAAAAAAAAAATAGCAGCAGAGAAATAAAAATGAATTCAAGTGTTCAATGGCGGCAGCGATCAACATTCAAGGCGTCAGTGGTTACCTGACGAACATCTTCTTGAAATAATCTCAGCGCTAATTTCTGGTGCATTTTTAATTTCTTGCTGTGCCAGATTTGCTCGGACGCCCTGTGGTGGGCCAAAATCTCATGTATCACAGATAGGACATGACTAGCCCCTTCAGAGTAATCCGCTACAGGATTGCCATGATTTGGAGAGCGACCGACGACGTTATCGTACATCGTCATTCCTTCAGGGGTAACCTAAGAGGCGAAGTACGCAATTAATCGAATTCTAAACGAAACGAGTGACTTCAATTCAAAAGTGTAAGTATAGATGGCATAATTGGGTGCTCCCCTTTTTGTCTACGAGCTCTTCCTTATTAAAAATATATTACACGCAAAAAAGATGTAACACTCAGTGCTATTTCCACAAAATAAGCTTATTGTGAAAATAAAAACAAATATATGTTGGCCTTTGTACAACACTGTAGCCTTTCCCAAACCTAAATTACTTAAATCTTTTTTTGAGATATTTAAAGACTAGATTTACCCTTTAAGAAAAAAAGAGCTTCTTTCGTAAATACAGCGGTTTTGTTCGTTTCCCCCCGTGCATTTGACGTCACAAATAATGCCAGGATGCAACTAGTGTGCGATGATGCCCAAAAAAAAAAATGTGTCTAATTGCAAAAGTGCATTGTTAATTACGGAGCACCGTGGCAAAGTACAATGCCTAACTTACTGTCACTAAGCAAATCTCCACTTTAGTTTTCCTGCACTTCTAACAAATAAGAATTTTTCATAAACAACCGGTTAATGAAATGATCGTTATTTTATATGAAAATCAATTGCAAAACCTCAATTAAACCACTCAAAATTAGTCACAAATGCATTCAGAATTTGGCAGCGGTGTTTGGTTTTTATTTACATATATTTTTTTTTTAAACTCACAGTAACGAGGATGGGTTTGTTTTAGAATGTGATTACTGAAACACTTTCATTATTTGATAAGAGCTCGCACAAAACAAGAACAAAAAAAACAAAAAACATTAATACTCGTCCGATATTTAAAAGGGAATTGAAGCCAGTTTCAACCTTTCCACGTTAAACACTTACTGCTTTTAAGCGATAATCCACTTGAGATCTTGACTTCTGATAGAAATGGTAAAATTTCGAAGTAGTTAACGATTAATCTCAGGGTCAGCTGCACAACCACGCGTTACATTCGATAGAACACTTTGAAAGTGTAACTTGCATTACACCGCCTCGATTGCCGAGATCATTTAACGGGTAATGATGCAGCTGACAACTTAATTAAGGTGACTACATTTGACAGGAGAGAAAAAAAAAGCACGACGAACGGACAACATCGACTTCAGAAACGCCATTCATTTACGAAAGAAAATTTAGAAAGTCAATTATTAAAAATAGGGTTTCTCTAAAAGCTATATATAGAAAAACATTTGCACAAATTCGATATTTCAGACAGTTATAGTTTATAGCTAAGATTGTGCCACAAATCTAGGACAATCTAGTGCTCAAAACTATTCAGTATGGCTCATGTCACCACCAAAATTATTGGTGACATTTTAAGAAATGAAAAATATAACATGAAGGTACCCAGTTTTCCAATTTCAATTAATAATACCGAGCAACATCTTCGTAAATAAGACTATTATGAATTGTTTTTTTTTGTTTGTTTTTTAATTCATGAGAAAATGAATGGTGTTTACCGCGAAGAGGATGGGAAATACACTTTTTACGTGAGACCACCCATTTAAAAGAAAATGAAATTAAAGATGTGGAAATGAGAGAAAGATGACGAGCAAAACAAAACAAACAAAAACAGCTAGGGAAATAGTAAATAAAACGTGTGTTTACATGTTTCCTGGAGGAGGCCTCCACCCGAGGATGATTACACATTTGTACTAAGTGATCAAGCTGATAGAGAAGCTTTTTACTCGTGCTGTGAACCTGGAGAAGAAATAACAAGGATATCCACCACCAAAGTCAATTAAAGCCTCTTCGATTTGCAGGGGGTTTTTTTTTTCCCAAAACCAAGCCCCGATTTTTTTAAATTGCGCATGAAATTCCGACCCCCAAATCCAAACGAAACATTCAATTCAACGAAATTCGTGAAGGCGCCCGCCACCCACTGACCTCCGTGTATGCCTGGCACATCGTCTCGTAAAGGCTTTGATGCTGGTGAATGCTCTCCTCTAGGTCAGTGACTTCGGTGGATATCTTTATGGATTCACTCGCTTGCGTCCAAGTGGGTACGCTGCTCACGTACTGAAAGTTAATAACGAAATTATTGACTTTGGTTGAAAAATTAAAACAACCAGAGCAATAATGCAGTATTTTTTTAAAGGGAAGTTGAGAACCTCTGTTAAGCACACGAAAAAAAAAAAGAAATCCACATTTCGTCCTTTAACAACGTTCAGCAGGTTTCCTGATTGTACCTGACTTTCCCTAACCAACCGAGTAAATTTCCCTGACTTTCAGGAAATACATGGGCAATTTCATTTTTACCAGTAAAATTTATATTTAACGTTATTTTTATTATTATTATTTAACTATTTAAACGTTATTGTTTTTCTCTGTGCATCTCCAGCAATTAATTTAAACGTGACTAAAAGTGCGTGTGATGGGAGATCTAGGCCCCTTTTTAAAACTGATCATTAAGTATATTTAATCGGTTAATTTTAGACTGCAATTTTATACTGAACGTCATTTTAAGAACGTTGACGAACATTTTTTTCAAAAATTTAATTAATTAGTCATTGATTTTGGTCTATATTTAAATATAATATTTATTCGATAGTTATTAAGACAACACCGTAGGCGAAAATTTGCCAAAAACTAGGTCACGACAGCGAATGTTGGGTTACATTTTGAATATAACATGATTTATAAGTACTGCTAAACAAAGTAACGCCATTTGCGAAATTTTTTATAAAATCCAGGCAGAAATTTTTTTTGTTGTAATTGATAATCAAAATTCAGTTCATTTTCATTTGGATTCTCCCTGACTTTCCCTGATTTTCGAGCAAAAGTGTAATTTTCCTTGACTTTCCCTGATCATTTTTCTCTTCCCCGACTATCCCTAACTATCCCATGTCCGCATGAACCCTGTTACCCTGTTTAATCATACGCAATGAAAAAGAGATAAGGGGAACGCAAAATCTGCGAGGAGGTCATTTTTAGACACCAATACATTGTAATGGATAACATTGCCGCAGCCTTACCTGCTCCGCCCTCTGATGAAACATAACAGACAGTGCCAGCACTGACGCACGCTCATCTAACCCACTAGCAAAATCCTTCCACGCTCTATCTAATTTGGAGGCGACGTGCTGAATGTGCGAGGCGGCGTAATGTCCGGCATCACAGAGCCGCGATGCGACAGTCAGCAAACGGTTTATGTTAATGTATACATTCTGTAATTAGAAATTAAAACAGCGCCTGATTAAATTGCGGCATAAAATATGACATCTCGAGAAAATATTATCATCGATGAATTCCACAACATTAACGATTAAGACGAGGAAACTTAAGATTGATTAACTTCCAAAGCTTCAACACTTTTTAGCTGTCTGATGAAAGTCACAATGTTTAGATTTACCAAATAACTGCATGTCAAAAAGGTGAACAAAAATCCTATTTAAATCCTATTTTTAATCCTATTAAAAAAAAACCTTCACCCTTCCATGTTTTTCAATGCCGTTGTCAAACTAGAAAATTAAAGATAGCGCGAAATCTGTGAAATCGACCAATTTTTAAACTTCTCACCCTTCTTAAATAAATTGCCCGACTTTACACCTGTATTTTATTTGTATTATTCATCAAGAGACATACCAATCCGTCTAAATTCAATTGTACAGAAAATTAAGGTGAGAAAGTGTTTATACCATAGATGCCATGGTGAAATGCTTGTGCTCGTCTTGAAGATCTTTAGCCATCTGATACGACTGTCCGATTTCCTCGTAATTGGCCAAGAAAAGTTCTCGGTTGTGAAATATCCACTCAAACATCTGCAAAGACGCAAAACGAGAGGCAAGGTCAGTCAAAACAGCAAGCAGAATCAAGACATTGGCGCTGAAAACGATGACAAGGACGGAAGGAAATACCTTGTCCGCATCTTGTTCAAAAAGCCTCAACTGAAAGCAATGATCCAACTTCATCTTCTTTATTTGCCACAATTGCTGAAGGTGCTGCCTGGTGGAATGAACTTTATCCAACAGTTGCATTACCTTAAAATCGAAACAAACATAATAAATAAATAATAATAATCTTGAATTAGTCCACACGTGACGTTTACATCGGTCAAAAAAAAAAGGCGACCAAGATGAACCCACCTGACCAACTGAATTTTGGAAGTCGGCATTCCCAGCGATCATGTGAGCACTATCACGACCAGAATATCCAGAATCATAGGAGCCACTGCCTTCGGACAAGCAGCTCAATCTACGGCGTAGCACAGCGGCCAAACGAATTTCGAGCAAATTAAATATGTGCTTTTAACGAAATAGTGGGCCAATCCCGCTCTTTAGTTCCTTACCGTTGCAAAATCCTTTGGCCTTCGATATCGATGTCTTCAATGGGAGCCTTAGCCACTTTTTTCTTCATTTCGTTGTGCTGTTCAATCATTAACTTGGCTCCATTGACATCATCGGCGAAATCATTGCGATTCATATCTTTCTTGATGTCATCTAGCTTATCCATAAGACTGATTGCTTTCCAAATGAAATCTTCCAAACCCTAATATGTGACCAATTAACGGAATTATACCGTGAAACACATGATGCATAAAAACAACAGCCACGGTAAGTAGTTCGTTCCAATGAGCCAACTTGCCAGTCGCATTTCAATCCATTGGTTGTGATCGTAATACAAAGTACCATCCAAATCATTGGTCAGCTGGGATGGATCGATAATCTTTGGTAATGATTCCATAGAGATCATGTTCGTCTGAAACAAAGAATTCATCATCGCGGAAAAAATTTCGGAGCTGACGATCATTCTTACGCGTTGAAATCACGCTTACCTCAAACCTATATTTCGAACTTCCCAAACTCGTCCGCTGCTTTTGCCAGAAGTTCTCGGGCTTGATGATATAAGCCATGTGAATATTGTCCGGTAAGCATTCCTGACATAAATCAAACCTCGTTTCCGGCAATGCAATTTAAATTACAATACAAACATTTTTTTTTTTGAAAAACGTCACTAACTTGAAGTATTTTTAAAAGCGGCTTCACCGTGCTCCACGTCGCTCCCCTCATGTCGATGACAACGGTAAAGCCGAGATCACGCAAATCCACACTTTAAATTAAAGAAAACGAACGTAACAACAATTAAATGAGGCGAATATTTATATTAAGAACCAACAATGATTGGTCTCAATTTTTTAAACATTCAACGAATCATGAAAGATCACTTTGCAATTTTTAAGAAAATGAAACCCATTCTCAAAGTCTTGGAAGTTGCAATTATCGCAACTAAAAGCACATAAAGCTGCACTGCAAACCAAAACTATCTTGAAGTTAAACGTTCACTAGATCCGACAATCTGGTGAAATTAAAAATGACAAACAACTTTCGTACCTTGGAATACTGGCAAGGTAATTGAGCAAACACCGCAGATCATCGGCTTCAATCCTCTCGGGTCTCGTCCTCGATGGAAAAGTTAAGATAGGTCCTCCACGTCGATCTCGCCCACCTTGAAATCAAATTATAAAACTGAGGTTAAATTACAAAGGAAAATTGTCAAAAATACAAAATACACCTCAAGAATATATTGTATATAAATCCCACATATACATTTATATATATATATTTTTTTAAATTAATAATAACAACAACAGATACAAATTTACTGAGAAATACCTTCCTCAAACAGCTGATATTTCTATGTGTGACTAGTTCATATATCCCAGCCATTTTTCAAAAAAAATATAGGAAATACAGGATTTATTCAACAAATATAGGATTCGCTACCGTGGCGATTTTTTAAAACATTTTTTCAAAATAATTTTAAAATCGAAGTTCCCAACTATTTTTCATAAAAGAAATTGTCGAAAATTCATCGCAAATTATATGCATTTTGGCAGATTTTTTTCTAAGAAATGGTTGAAGAATATCAAGTAATGGAACGCATTAGGCACAAAAAAATGTTTTTTTTTTTGTTTGTTTTGCAAATAAAATTCCGTATAAATTTGGATATCATTAAAATATAGGAACGCCGTAGGTGAACAATTCGAAAAATTAAATTATCAATTATCAATTTTGCCGCATAATTCGCTAAAGAACAGTACTGAGGAATATGCGGTTTATTTTTAAAAAAACCGTGATTATCAACTCAATATTCTGGGTCAAACTCCAGCACAAAATTTGCAATGCAATATTTTGAAATTAAAGGAACGAAAAAATCATTCCTACAATCTGTCAAATTCTAAGAAAACGTAAATAATGACTTCATAAAACGATTAAAATATAGGTAATATAGGATATTTTGCAAAAATATAGGATAATTAAACAAAAACTGGGAAATATAAGATGTCTGGGATGTTAATTTTTTCTTAAAGATTTCTAGTTTTTTCTCTAAAAAACCACATTTAAGAGGGTGTTGTCGACTCTTTTATTTAACTTCGGAGGTCAATTTTTTTTCTCCTTTTCCAGAAAACGATTTTTGCAATTGTCGGACCCTTTGATCCGTAGCCGCGTTTTTCCGTAAGAAAAAAATGCGTTTTTTTAAGTAACTTGCACGGACCATGGATAATTTTTCCTAATGATCTATTTTCAAAACCTCTTATCTTAAAAGTGATTCAATCAACCTAAGAATAGATCCTAAATTTAAATGACTGATAGTTTGCCAAAATTCTAGGCTGAAGTAACGAATAGAAAAGCAAGAATGTGGCAAAAAATAGTTTAAAAAAACAGTTTTTAAAAAAAGGTTATTTCCTCCACCGTCTGGCGTGAAAGTGATTTATTTAAAAGAAAGAAAGAAAGAAAAGCTCTTAGTTTTTCAGTCGATTGAGTAAAGTAAATAATTCGTCTAAGAAGCTCTTCTCGTTTTCATCTCTCAACAATCTCTGGAAGACAATTCGCAAATGTTGCTAAGTGTAAACACGGGTTTGTTTCATTTTGTTTTAACTTTTTAAGCACCGCGTAAAAATTAGTTAGCGGGGCCGAGAACTAAATCCAGAGCCAATGGCGAAGGGGGCGAAGGGGGATTCTACGATAATCCGCCAGGAATAGGTCGACGCATTTTTTGGGCGAATTGCAACGCCATCTGTTGCAACTTCTCCAACGATTGGACCTGCTCATTTTTGTAAAATAGTAAGAATAATATCACAGGGCTCGTGTTAACAAATTCACCTCCCTGACTTTCCCTGACCATCCAAGTACCCCTGACTTTTCGGAACTACATTCTGCATACCAAAAAAAAAAAAAAAAAAAAAAAAAATTCTACAATGACATAAAGGAGATATTTATCCAATAACAAACGTTAATTTCTTGAATCTAGTAATTTTTCGGCGATTGCGCAAATTTTCACTAGTAAAATTAACATTTATAAACAAATTTAAACGTCGGCTTTTTTTTTCTGTGCATTTCCGGCAATTAACTTAAAAGAGCAAGTGATCGGAAATGTAGGTTCCCTTTGTCAAACTGATCATTAAGTATGTTTAACGTGTTCATGTTAAAAACATGGACGAACATTTTTCTAAAATATAATCAGTTACTCATGGAGCTTCGTCAAAATTTATACATACAGTAGTATTTATCAGACATTATTATTTAGAAAAAGCCGTAAACGAAAATTTGTCAAAAACTAGTTAATGATTGTGGATTTTGGGCTACATTTTGAATATAACATGTTTCATAAGTAGGCATACTGCTAATTAATCAAGATAACGCTATAGGCGACATTTTTTATAAAACCTAGGTAGAAAATGCCTTTTAGTGCTTAGAGAACCTTTCATTGGAATTGCCACTCAAAATTCAGCGCATTTTCAATTGGGATATCCCCGACTATCCCTGATTTTCGAGCAAAAAACAATTTTCCCTGACTTTCCCTGACCATTTCTCTCTTCTCTGACATTCTAGGTCCGTATGAACCCTGTAATAATAATAATAATAATAGTTTTCTAAATGATGCTGTACATGCACCGTATATTATTTTATTGTCTAGATAGGTCAATTTTCTAGAAATGACAAGCACATGTACCAGATACATGATAATAATCGCTTTTTATTTGCAGTATAATCTTGATATCTGTCATTTTATAAATTGAATTTCAACAGATGCGTCGAGTAGTCGGATGATTTAAAACAAAACGCATCAATAAACGGAATGTTTTTTTTTTAGGACGTCAAGCCTGACGTCTAACTTACGTTAATTTCATTAATATATTAAACCCTACTTAATCGATAGCATTGATGTTTTTATTGAAATTGTAAAGCATTAAGGCCGGTCCAAAAGGTTGCCAACCACACAAAAGAATTTTCCATTATTCCTTCAAATACTTATTATAATTGTTAAATTTATTTTTTCGTTTTAGGTCATAAAATTGTGATCTTTCTTATTTTGACCACAACTTATGAACAAGCGATAGTTTACGGTAAGGTAAAATAAAACCGAGTTTATTCACAACATTTCAGTCCTCACTGGACCATTATAAGGTGCTCTGAATTACAAAATATATTTAAATGTTACTTATAGTGTGGGCTTATAGATTTACGAAAATGGACAATGTGCATTCAATTTTTTCTTCCCATATAAACAACGTGACATTTACTATACACGTACATCAAACAATGTTGCGTTGGATATGAGCATCAAATAAATCATTGCAATAAATGTTAAATTGCACAGTGAATAAATAAATAGCACGTCGCACGTATTTAAAAATTAAAATGCCCATAGTCGATTTTCGTTATTGCTACATGAACACACTTTATATTTAATTAATTTGCATATTTTACACTTGGCTTTTGATACAAATTGACCGTGAAAACTGATCAATTAAAGTTCGATTCACCCCAACTTTATACGAAGACGAGAACAAGCAACTTCACTTCACGGATGTTACATTGATATTATTTGTTTCCGTGTGTATGTGCCAAAGTTGAAGAATTTCGTTTCAACTGATGCACGAAGACAAAACGTCCAATTTCAATCGCTGGCATGGGTCAGCTTAAGCGAGCAATAGCCAAACGGAAATTCAAAAAAAAAAAAAAATTCGCTTGGGAATGCACATTTTTTTTTCCATAAATTTCGTGTAACAATCCTAGTCCTATTCTAGCTCAATCGTAGAGAATCATTTTCTTTTTGCGTTTGTGGGGAGCAAAAGATGATTATGCAGATCAAAGAAATTCCCTGAACAACCGAGTGAATTTCCCAGACTTTTTGGAAATAAATTCTGCAGCAAAAACAACATATAGGGGATATTTATTGATAACAAAATGTCAATTTATCGCATCTCTAGTAATCTCTGAGGAATTGCATTTTTACTGGTAACATTAATATTTATAAATAATGTATGCGTTGGTTTTCAACAATTGATTAAAAAATTGACTTAAATTTTATTTAAATTTTAATTAAAACTTCATTTTAGACGGCGTTTTTTATTACTGCACGTCATTTCAAGAACAAAGACGGACATTTTTCTAAAATTTAATTAGTTAATCGTGGATTTTTGTCCACATTTATACATAATATTTATTCGACATTATTATTATCATTAAGACAACGCTTTAGGCCAAAATTTGCCAAAAACCAGTCCATGACAGCGGATTTTGGGCTACATCTTGAATATAACATTTGTTTTATGAAGTACTGCTAATCAAGACGACGCCGCAGGCGACATTTTTTTTTAATATAAAACTTATGCACAAAATAATGCCTTATAGTGCTTAGAGAACCCTTCATCGGAATTGCCACTCAAAATTAAGTGCATTTTCATTAGGATTCTCCCTGATCTTCTCTGATTTTTGAGTAAAAACGTCGTTTTTCCTGACCATTTCTCTCACTTCCTTGACTTACCCTGCCTTTCCAGGGTTATTTATGAAATCCGGACTAATCAAGAGAGACAGTTACAGACTCCTACCTGTTAAAATTGCGATCCGTTCTTGCAAAAGAGGTAATAATTCCCGAGCCCTCAATCCGTCAGAAGGCTTCGGACCTACAAAAAAATTTAAAAAGACATTTCGTTAAAACTTCATAATTTGTTTTACTGCGATAAAGGTTGATGCATCTACTGCATCTTTCGTCGAAGAAGAAAAAACAACAACGACGAAAAAAAAAAAGTTATTACGCATCACCCTCAACTTTGGACGACATCCGAAATGTTGCCAGGCCAAAGAAAATTTTGGCAGCCCTGAAAGAATTTAAGTGTCGGATGTGACATCATTAAGATTATTAATTTCCGGACTTCCTCACCTGTTGTCGCCAGTCATAATAATAGTTTTTCACAGCAATAAAAAAAATACAAAACAATATCGCCCACAGGAGTTCCCTTCATAGCAAGTAGCACTGAAATGCTTTATTGGTCATCTACAGTTTTTAAAAAAAAATTCTTAAAAAAAACGTTTACCCTTAGCGTCCCTTCTCCACCAACCAGGGGTTACCAACCTACGGCCAGGAGGTCCTTTTTTACATTCGGTTTACAAGGAAACACACTTAAAACCCAATCAGTATTTTAAACTCGTTTTTTCTGGAAAGAATTCATCCCTCTAAACAATTTCAGTTCACTTTTCAAGCGGGCTAAAATCCATCATTTGTGATCAACTTACCCTAAAAAAAAACACCTTCAAAGTTTCACAATAATGTTATTTTATTTCTTTTCAAAACAATAAGAGTGAAATAAACGCCATAAATTTATGAAAAGGGCAGGACTCAAAAGATTCGTGCTTCGTAACTTGAGACATCTGCAGAAATTAGAAACGTTTGTTACATTTCAAATTGGAGGCGCAAATTTGATATTTTCAGTACACTCATTTTGCAATCGGCTGTCAACGAAAGCCATCAGGGAACTTTTTCATCGTTATATCGTGAAATAAAATTGTTATCTCCGCTAATATGTGATAACAGCTAATACGCCATAATTACGTAAGATTTTTTTGTGTTGGAAATTAGCAATAAACAAAAGGAGTAAAAAAAGGAACTGCGCAACGTTTTTTTTCCACCCCAATTCAAAGGAGACGATCTTTAGGGATTCCCTATCTCAATTTCCGACCTTCAATGATTGAGATGTTTCTTTGTAGTCTAAAAGTCATAACAGAACCCAGAGGTTGGATGATAGGCAGACGTATTGATCATGTTACACGAAATGTGCATACAAAGTTAACATTTATGAAGTGGCCAAACAACGACTGCTTTGTTTACGAACTGTGATCAAGACGACGAAAAAGCACCTTTCTTTAGCATTTCAGTATACACCATTTTAAATCTGAATATCATTTTCGTGTGCGTACAATTTAAACCTCACCTCGTTTAGAAAGCATGATTAGCTAATAGATGCGTATATATCGGCATTTTAAAAAGTAAACCCGTAAGAGCATGCTTGTTCGGCTGCAATAATTTATCTTGTTTTCCCTGGGCAAACTAATTTCTTCCATACCATGTGTGTTTGGTTAGGTTAATGGAGATAATTAATCGATCTCCACAACCACAGGTCATATGCGATGACATAGGTGAAAATTAGGAGGCATTGCGATCGAAAACAGAGCTGGGAAGGAGCAGGTAGTAACAAACTTTTTAGGGGCATCGTCACTGCATTCCACTGAAAGTCTGAAAGCAGCTCTGGAGAGCAACAAAAAACCAGTCGTGGCATCGAGGCACAATGCCTTACTGGTGAGCCAACCCAGTTTTGATACCAAGCCTGTGTTTCATACGCCTCAGACCAGCGTTTTTGATTGCAATTCGTCAGTACAATACTGCCATGCCATTGGATTTTGCTGCAAGTCTATGATGCATGTATTATTAGCAGTCCTTATACAATCACTACTAATGTCAGTACCAAACAGAATCTTACCTAGTAATTAATGCGAATTCAACACGATTCTGTACAGCTGACAAGTACATACATGTACTGAAGAAGCAGTGATTGTAGGTATAAATGCCATGTAAAGTTGTTAAAAATCGTGAATGAACAACAACAACCACAACCAAAGCATTATTAAGGTATTACCCTTATAGTTGGAGAACATGATTGATTTATTAAAATGGCTTATAAATGTCGTGAATGACTATTCTTTGAACGTGTATGAACCCAGTCGTAGTGATGGCAATGAGTAGTCAACATATGGGCGATTGTTGTTGTTGTTACGGACAAGTTTACGCACGTGTTTGTTGTGATAGTTTAGATTATATTCGAAGAAAACTTGAATTATCGAAGTGATTTGACAAGAGCTGGGGTCTGTGGAGGGGTGTGTGATTGATGGAGCGAAACAGACAGTGAACAGCGACGGGACTTTTCCCCGACTGTTAAAAAATAAACACCGGGATGACAGGCAGAAGTTAAGCGTCGAAAAAAGGTCAAAAGCCCCAAGCGAACGCATCTTGGCCTTGCTTTGGAAACATACCTAGGCCTGCCACAGATGACATCTTAATCTTAGGCCTAAGCAAATCGCCTGCATTCGGGATAATCGGAGTGCGGAAAACGAGCGATTCGCAAATTAATCGGGGGAAATGTAGTGCGGGGAATACGGGGAAAGGGGAGAAAAGCCGTGGCTTTTCGTGCGGTGAAATTGAAACGAAAACAAGGCAGCCAAAGGTAATTTACCTCCAGCTTTATAGTACATGGCGACATCGCCGTCACTGGAAACATCGCTCGACGTTTCCGTCGTACTCATCTTCGCCGAATCAATCTTCCGTCGCTGCGCGATAAGATCTTATCACGTTAACCCGTTCACCACACTCGCGCATATCTCGGGCGAAACTCAAACGCTGTTAATCTGAAGCGAATGATGTTCGAGAACATCGGATGTAGACGTTCGGCAATTTCCGGCGCACGAGACGTTTCCCACGATGCACCGCTCACAAACAACAGTGGCGTCCTTGTCAAGGTCAAACACCTACTCGAGGGTCGTCCATAAATCCATCGTCATAATAATAAGAATGTGCCGAAAGTGTCCACCGGTGCATTAATATTCCTGGCACATTTTTTGCTTCAAATACTTATTAAAATTAAACTTACAAAAATCGTTGGTATAAAATTCTGTGCAAATTTGGATATCATTAAACTATATGAACGCCGTAGGTGAACAGCGTCCAAAAATTAAATTGGTATTGATCAAAGCCCAGATGAATACATACCCGATCGATAGGTTCAATGGATGCTCTTCTTCCAATTATTTCGACGAGTGTTTAAAATAAATGTTGAAATGAAAAAAAAATTGAAAAACTGCTCACCGATTTACAACAGAAACCACATTTAATTAATTTGCTCGTTTTTCCTGATAATTAAAACATGAACAAATGAACTATCAAAATGGTTCAGCAAATAACCCCAGTAAAACCATATACTTATCAATATTATATGGTCAGATAAACAAGGCAAAATACAATAATTATAATAACGATGGGTTGGCTTTTTTAGTTTAGAAAATTAAACATTTAAAACATTAAAATTCTAGAAAGAAATACTTTGATATTTGTGGGAAAGGGTGGGGGGGTTATCATGCATTTATCATGTTTATACTTTCAGAACGAGATATCAGATATAATACAGATATCAAAAATTCTGTCCCATTTTGTACGTGTTATTTAAATTAGATAGGCTAATATTTATATGAGGCAATAGTTGTATGTGTGTAGATATATATATATCAAAATATTTGTAAATATGTATATAAATAGTTTGCTTATACTTAGTAATATGGGTTTGGGCTGTTGGTTACACATGATATGTATATTTATCTACGCTCCCATTAATGCATATTAAAATAGTTTATCAAAATAGTTGCTGAAAATGGCGCCTAATTGAAAAATTGCAACCGTAGAACTAGAAAAATGGCGAGACTTTTTCAAGTCAATAGTTAATTCTACAAATTCAAAATTTCAACAAACGCCGTTGTATATTTGAACATTTTTTTGTGATACTTAAATCTCGTAAAAAATAATCGTTTTTTATTTTAATAAAATATTAAACACAAAAATTCAGCGTGGGAAAAAAACCTGATTTTCAGAGGGTCCCACTCCATCGGAGGGGAACACTCCATTTTTTAAGCCACATTTCGTAAATTTTCCAGCTATTTTAATTTTACGAACACATTTAACGGGACGTTTTAAAAATACGACCGCATCTATAAGGGCTGGAATAAATTCAACACTGATTTTAAGTAATGGAAGCAACCAGAACCCTTTTGGACTTAGGATTTTGCGGAGCCCGTGCAGAGTATACTATACAGGTCCCTTATGATGCAAATGTAATAAGTAAACTAACTACGGAAATGTTACATTAACAAAATATAATATCAAATGCTACTTCTCAGAAAGGTGACTCCTAGTTTTCCGTAGCGCAAATTATTTTATCAATTCGTTATTTGAGTAATAATTTATATTCTTTATCATTAGATTAGATCAATTAGAGCGTGATTAAAACACAAATAAAGTACGGGGAAACGCCATTTTGGCAACGAGAAATTTGGTCTCACCCAAAGAGTACCAAGGATGTTTTTAAGGAAGGTATGGGGGTTGGTGGCCACGATCATCTGTTTTGGAATTTGATTTCTAATTTTGCTGAAGAAAAGTACTGAGGGAATATCATGTAATGGAAAGCCATAAGCGGATAACAAATACTTGACTTGGGGATAAATTTTGGCTTAAAAAATACTAAACAAAAAACTGGCTAAAGTTTAGCTTTAAAAATACTGAGGAAATTTCGACAAGTTCCACAAATCATGGATTTTGGAATAACTTGCTGTATAAACTATGCTTATATATATATATATATATATATATATCTATCAAAACATTATAAAAAAAAAACTAACCACAGTTTCACTTTAACCTTTGAATTTTTCTTAAAAAAAAGTACTAAGGCAAACGTTTTTAACAACCATGATTGCAAAATTCAAGATCGACCAACATTTGTTTAAAAATTTGCTTTGAACTATTAATTAAAATCTGCAAAGAATCTAACGCATTGCACCTGATGCATATCCAGAATATCCACGCAAAGCCTCCGACAATGCTAAATTGCACTTTTTAGGTGGCAAGTTTTTTGAGATGGGCTATTTTAAAATTGTGGATTTAAACAAAATCGGCTTTCACAATGGAGGCAACCGTATACGTGTACGTGTGCACGTAAAGAGACTGACCATTTGCTTTCAAGCAGCACTGAAGGCCTGAGGGGGGTGGACGACACCCCTCTGGACATCTGACAGAGATAGCACCAAGTTGTGAAACGTTTTAAAAGCCATCCAGAAGGTCACTGTATGAAGGGGTTAGGTAAGTAAAGGGGACAAAGCTCTCTTTTTCTGTAACACAAGGTGTATAAATACACATAATAAAACAAAAATAACGCCCAAAATACCCCTTGCGCTTTGACCTATTTGGGGCTTGCAATGCTTGCGGGCTCCGGTTGGATCCCCCTTAAGGCCGGCACTGTTTGCATCACCTTCTCTTTCGGTCTCGTCATCGTTTACTCGCTTCCACCTTTCCGCATATGCTACTTCTTCCGGAATATTACTAGGTATGGGAATTTCCACGATATTTCTGGTGGCTAGAGGTATCTGTAGATTTCCAGATGGTCCGAATGTAATGCCTTCCGCCTGGAAAACGTCCGAAATTAGTATTCGACACATATTTTTTTATGACACATAGAACGTGGGAATCGAATCTAAAATTACGAGTGAGCTGGGTTGGTGTGAAACGTTCAGGGAAATTTCTGAAGGTAGGCAATTATGATAAAACCTTTCACCACACTTCTGCGCCTTGGTTTTTTCAATTCAATTCAGTACCCTACTAGCAGCAAGTGATATGCCATGTGGTAGGGGGGAAGGGGGGGGGGTGTAATCCATCAACCCAAT
>JAQIXS010001540.1:0-29189 GCA_034700785.1 Rossiulus vilnensis | reverse complement strand
TAAGAAATCACCAGGTCGTCCAAGCACATCTGACGAAGTCGTTGAGCAAGTGAGACAAAGTTTTGTCAACAGCCCTAAGAAATGGACCCGGCGTGCATCTTGCGAGCTGCAAGTCCCACACACGACTGTTGTCGCCGACTTTGATTCTTCGAACCAAAACACGCAGCAAGCACGCTCGGGTCCAGTGAAGGCAGCCATCTTTGACGCAACTGCCGCTAGCACTCGTGACGGTGTGATTCGGCACTAGCAAACTACGCGAGTCAAAATTTGATGTTTCCCTGCAAATTGACACTACAATCACCTCTGTAGGTTCTTTGAATAAATTAATATGATTTTTCGAAGTTGTAAAGTGCTTTTTGAAACACCCTGTATTTGGCTAAAGAATCCAGGAGTCTGTTAGTGGTGATTTTTGCTGCACTCTAATGCGCATTATATTTACTCTTATTTGGTGAGGTTAGAATGCTCTTGCAGTATTGTCGATTCTTGGGTTGCTCTTAATGACTTTTGTCCTACGTGGATGCATTTTGTGTGCTTTATAAAATGTGATTTGGCAACTTTTTTGGTAACTTTTGTTCATATTCTGAATGTGTCGTTTATCTTGTTCAATGTTTGCCTGATCCTTTTCAACGTTTGGTTGACCTTGGTACGTTTTTGCCAGGGTTCCCACTGACCTAGAAAACCTGGCATTGTCAGGGAAGTACGAACGACTTGGGAAAGTCTGGGAAATTTCAAATTTTCTTCAGCAGTCAGGGAAGTTTTCATGAGATAAAATTGCCACAATCTCAAAAGATTAATTGTTTGTGATACTGCTCAAAAAGGTCGTCACTAATCATACTTATGCAATAATAGGGAATTCCCCCATTTTCCATGGCACACTTTCCATCCTTGCTTATAATAACTTAAATTGCGGTTTGGTCGCTTTTAGTTTTTCCGTGCAAGACAATGGGTATTAAAGTTACCCTTGGAATTTTGAGATTTCATCTCTTGATAACAAGGAATTGAGTGCCTTCCGTTTGTGATTACCATTTGTGAATGTAAGTTTAGGTATGGGTTTTCTAGAGAGCAGAATTACTAACACGGGCATGGCAGACCCTGAAATATGGATGAAAAATGACCTTTTCAGGGGAAGCGCCATATCTAATGGCAACTTAAATGGCTTCCGCCATCTTGCATTCCCGATATTTTCCAGCAGACATCATCCAGATGAGATTAGACGTCTAATGTTGGCCAAGATTAATATCTGTATTGTTGCTGGCATATCGAAGAATGCACGGGCTGGGATTAATGGATGGATTCTTTGAGAATGGGGAGGGAATTCGGGGCTCATCAAATTAGTACGTGAGGGGCGCCGTGGAGGATGGAGAAATGCTGGGAGTCGCAAAAACAATTGGAATGACAAGGAGAGCTACGTACTTACTGATGGGTGAACTATTGCAGTACCTCTGTTGCATGCACACGTAATTGTGTTTAGAATAACAGGGGAAGTGTTGAGAGTGATGGAGGAAGGGTGGTAAGTGAAGCACTGCAGCCAGAGATGTGAGAGAGGATCAGGATTGGGAAGAACTGGCTAGAGGAAGTTTAAAGGTCAGCCTAGATTAAGCGATAGAATGGGAATAAAATGGGGAAGTTTGAACAAAGGAGATGCTGGAGAGCAGAAGAATGATAGGAGACGAGAGGCAATACCTTTGTGAGAGTTATGTCTGATAAAAGGTAATGCATGGTTTTAGGCGAGAGGATGAGTGATGCAGATGGGTTGGGGGATTTAAAAAGGAAACCTAAGAGATCGGTAAGATGGGGAAGAAGAGATGATAGAGGAGAATATGAAAGAGAAAAAAGTTGACAAGATCGTAGTTGTAAGTGCGTTTAACTGCGTTAGTAAGTGCTCGAGAAAAACATTGGAAGTTGCAATTTTCTGGCTAATTATTAGACCCATGCACACTTAATTGGGCAACTGACTGAAAAAGACGAGTTATCGAAAATAGTGAGGTACGGTATCGCTTTCTGAACTTTTTGTGCGCAAAGTTATTCGCATGTGACATTAAGCCGATACGAAGCTACTCTACTGTATGTATTCGTGGCACCGAGGAGCTAGATTTTTTGCGCGCATTATGTGCTGTATTTTTTATTCGAAGGGGTGGTTCGGCGGTGGTGTGCCGAAGAGATATATTTTCCCATTGTTAGATATGTTTATGATAAATGATCTGTCAGCGGAACAAGACCCTGATCTAACAACGGCAATTATTAGAGGGTCGTTATATAGATCAGACAAGCTGTCTGTCCTGGAGCGGAGTAGGCCTGTGCTGGTGTTTTTCATGGGGACACGTCCGTGTGCAATTCGAAACTTTTGAATGCAAGCACTCTGGTGACTGACTATAGCAAAGAGGATGAATATACATTACATGCATATATTTTATAATCGACATATTGGGCGAGTAGCAACTCTGCAGTACTCTGAAAGTAATACTGTATTGTAGCTTCCTTTGAACTAAACCTCAAGGTGTTATTAAATTGTGGATATTTTTTTAAACGAGTGGATTGAGTACAGGAATTTGAAATGGTAGGTCTATTGGGTTAACCTACGTTTGTCACTGTTAAATACCAGCGAAACTGGAGTTTTACAATCGTATATTCTCCGAGGTGGATACCAGTCATACAACGATAGGCCTATACTAGAATGAGTTCATTAGTAAACCCAGTAGTCAGAGATCCTATTTTCTACATGCCATTAGACGTTATATGAGAATTTCAATGCATGTGTAGCAACAATATTGTTGACCACCCAGAAAGTTTAGTAACCAGTAGCGGAAGGAAAAGGGATCGAGAAAATTAATTTCGCATTTCGGTAATTGTGTCGTTATGTACATGTATGAAACTTAATGTACATTATGTATGTGCCGTGTTTAAAGTTTATTGTTTGGGTAGACACATTATTTTACGCCCCTAACAACTTTTATCCGTCCTAAAACAAGTTCATGAATGTCTTGAACGTTATCAGTCTCACTACCGGACTTTTATCCCATTTTCTATAAAAAAAACGTTCAGAAATAGTAACAAATAAATTAAATGCTGCGCCGTAGGAAAAACTGAAAATGATTTTTTTCCCCTTTTTTAGATAAAAGAAATTCTTTAGAAGCACACGCATTACAAAATAAATAAAACTTTTTAGGCGATTTTTTAAAATAAAGGATTAATTGTTGCTGAGGTCAAAGATGTCACTTTTTGTTTGGTTCCCCAGATTAAAAATGGCGCCAGTTTTGAATGACCCTCTAGCTACTAGTTCTTCTAATTGCGGAAGGATCAAGTTTGAATTAGATGTTGAATGTGAAGTTTCAGGGAACTAAAATTCTGGAGCATTTGGCATTTATAACTTTGCACACATTGTGTGTTACGTATTCACTAGTAAATTCCAATTACATCAGGAGTATCTTTTTATATTTCTATCACTGCTGGTTTAGGAGTTCTTGGCGTGATCAAAGGATGATAAGCGGGCAGGATGTTGTGTGGAGCTTGAGATGAAATTGGATAGAATTTTCTCGGAAACGGTTTCCACACGTTGCGCGGAAAGGTCTCGGAACAATACCACCTTCTCTCAAAGACATAAAGACCGTATTATGGCACGATGTATCATCGAACTTAATGCTGATGGCTACGGAGAACGCATTTTGTATTCGAGGGCGATATTGATTGCGAATTTTCCGGAGCGCCGTTGGCACATCCGCGCAATTCCCATTTGAATAAATGGCTCCCAATTTCGATATTGGCTTTTTTTTTCGAGTCTGTTTTGTCGACTTTAATTAAATGGGGAAACTCGTAAACACTGGCTACTGCTTCATTGCTATCGGATCGGGATTATTTTCACCTTAAAAACAAATGTTTACGGCGACTGAGTCGGGTTCGGAAATACTTCCGCGAATCCCAACTTTCTCTTTAATACTTCATAATTGCCTCATTTCGACGAAACGTTTTAGTATCCGTCTTTTTTAGCGTCTCAATCCTGCAGAAACCGGCCCCGTTTTAGATGAATGTGTGCCTAGGTTTTATTTCCTGTTTAATGGGCCTGCCAATAGATGGGGATTTTGCAAAATAAGCGCGTGGAGTGTGATCAACAGCTATAAGTATTAGCATTCTAGTGATAAATTAACTTTGCTAAAGAAAGACTGCAAAATGTTATAATATTGAGATCCACTGTTTCTCTAGATTTCCTGGACTAACATGGACTATAAGAAAAAAAAACCTTCATTTTAGTAATCTTCTGGAATTACCTAATGCCTCCAAGCAATTTTCTTTAAAATTTGATTTTCGAAGTAGACCATTTCTGCGAGTAAAATCATACATTTTTGCTAGCTTCAAGTATTAAACTGTAGTTTTCCTTGCTGGAGTTACCTTTTTTACTGGAAGTAGATTTGTCGATCTCCAGGACTTTTTATAGGTTTTTGTTATTATTACTGAAAAAACGAAATATGGAGAATACATTCATCGAAAAGTTTTGTCTAAGGCATACTAAGTAGAATATTTTCTACATTAACATTTATGTAAATAGCTTTACACAAGATGTCCAGAATTTCATTAAACTTACTATGGCATAGTACAGCCTTGGTTTAATCGACCAATGCTAAATTTTCGTGTAGATTTGTTCTAGTTGTTTTTAGCGAAATTTTCGTTGATTACAGCCATGCCTGGTGTGCCAACATTTACAAAATTGCATAAGTTGTGATATTCTGTTTCCAGGAACTCCTATAAAACCTTAGTGATTGTTGGATTTGGTCGTACCCAAATGGTTTATAAGTTTGAGAAGATCTTTCAAAACTTAACAAATATGCAAAACAAATGGTTGTTGATAGAATCGCTAATTTATTGAATTCCGAATATTCCAATATCTTCCAAAAGTTTGAAAAATGCTTGAAAAAATATTAAAAAGTTTGCCAAATTTCTCTGTCGCTCAGTGTCGCATTGAAATTCTTCTCGAATTGTGTAAACCTCCACAGAAATAAACACCGTTTTAACAAAATTACACACATATATTTATAGGCAGTAGGCCTATGAGCGCATATGGTGATGTTCCAGTGCTCGCTTTCAATATCGATGTATTACAGCAGTGACGTCATATACTCCGTATGCTTTTGGCACTCAACTCTGACCATAAATCACCTCACTTTTTACCCTGCAAAGCTGCGACTTGTGCAAGGACCCTCTGCACTTGAAATGCACCTTAATGAAAATAATTGAGGGCTTCATCAGACAATTTTTCATGTTGGAGCCATGTCTTTGTTCCCCTCTTCCTGCATGACTTCCGCCATCTTGCATTTTATTGAAGTACAGTCCGATGATGGGTTTTTGTGGCTATATGCATTTAGAGAAGTTGCTGAAGCGTAAATAAATTCTGACTCATTGCTGAATAATTCATTTGTAGTGGGTTGACATTATTCTATAGTGGTCATCTTGATCCTCCAGCTTTTCTCATGACGTATTCACCTATGCTTTAATAAAAGCGTACTTATTGGGGAAATCATTTATCTTTATGGAAAATATATAGCAATAATTGCAACATGCTTACCAGATTTACAATTTGATTATGCCCTGCTTGCGCGATATTAATACAAGTGAATGTATTGGCTAGATTTCGTAATAACTCTGATTTAAGACAGAATTATTTTTCAAGCATATATGTTTACCCAAGCAAATAGTACACATACAGTATGTACGAATTGGGGAGAGTACATTGGGAGGAGCAAAACGCATGTCATGTAAGTCTAATGTATATATCATAAAAATAAGATATAAGATAATATGTATTAAAACCACTTGCCTGAAAACAAACGTTTATTAATACAGCTGGTTAATCCCACGCGAATAATGAAAATATTCATGAAAATTATTTTTTAAATTTACTAAAACTAAGTTCTCATTATATGAGAAGGAAGAGTATAAATACGCATTCATTTTTAATTATAATTTTTCTTGAATAACTGTCCTGTGGGCAAATAAGATATACATGTATTATACCTGTGATTGCGCAAAATATATACTTGATGTCAGGAACGAATACCAAGGGCAGGGGCAGGCCTCCAGTCACTAACCTTCCATTTCACCTACTCTCCCCCGCCCCCCACACATTTTCATTAAAAACAAGCCTCCCAAATGAGGAAAACGACTACAAGTGTTGCATTAATATTAATAACACTTCACGTAAATTATGGAATAATATTAAAAATTATAATTCGAATATTCAACTAGCTTTTCAAAAACAATTTCACCTCTCTTCATTGCTTGTTTTTTCAGGCACTTATCTGTTCGTTGCATCGTTGAAAACTATATCTGTATCGAGTAACAAAAATAATAATAATGAAATTAATAATAGACCCTAAATTAAGGCACTTTGATGACTCCTCTCTTTCACCACTCACCTTCCAAAACAACCTTTTCAGTCGCAACATTTTGTTCATCCACTCATGCAGTGCTTTACACCAAATGATTAATTCCTCTTTTTAAGCGAGGTTTTCCTAATAGAACACAGATAGTAATTTATCCATTAATGTATTACAGATCATGGAAGTGTTTAATTTTAAGAAACTGAGGCCAGGGGAAGATTGTGATTGGGTCATCTTTTAAGATATTTTATTGTATTTATGAATTGTTATTGTACATGTATATTATTTTACTGCAGCAAAGTCAATTTTAGTTTTAGCGAATGGCCGTTAGGTGCCCTTCCGTGCTTTGCCACCTCCATGCTCTGCAGACTGCATTCTTGTTGGGCTGACCAGGGGGCGTCTAATTAATTGCAATCTTGATGCCGATCTCAACCAATTGTGGAGTTTAACTAATTCCTGTTAGCTCGATCTGATAGAGGGACCACAAGCTGCTTTTCGAAATGGGATTAGCCTGACCTCCCATACTTTGACGGCATAAAAACTGTCATTAATGCTCTGGCAGTTTTAGATTTGTTCAATTAATCGAAGGATATTATCGATCGCCGCCACTTGTTGTTTGTTACCTGGGTGGCGATCGAAATGAGCAGACTTGCCCTGTCCATAATGCGACTCGCCAGTGTGACCAGCGAGCGTTGTTCTGTATGTTGTGCGCGCCGACGAAACTTCATTGATGATTTGCAATATCTAAAGTGGCATTTTTTGTGTCTCACATTTGAGGTTCCAGTCTGTACTGGAGTACAGGTGCCTAACATATTTAAAATATTCAGTATTCATAAAACTAACACCATAAGAAAAGTACAGCAAGAGAGTAAATTACGATGCTGTTTAGAAAAATGCTCACATATATTACGGCTGATTAAAATTGGTCATATAATTGTATAATATTGTATACATGTATCTTCAAGTGTCGAAGCCATGTTACTCCATATACATGCATATTGAACATTATTGCAATATATTTAGCCGATTCCAGGCATGGCCGTATTTTGTACTTGTATTTATGGGTTGTTCTGTATGTGGGCAATTTAACCAATGTATTTAGAAAAAAATATTTCCATGGGAGATCCGATATGGTGGCTAATTATATTGTAAACTCAGTATTGTCATTCAATGTAGGGCTTCGAAACGTTTATCAATAGATACATTATAAGATCACGAGAAAGAAATGGTATAAAGGGCAAATCCATAGCCGTCTTTCATATTTTGAATTCAGTTCAAACATTGATCACATATACATTGTATTATCTATTCAAATTATACATGAGATATCGAAAGCTGATCAGTAACTACTTGTATGACTAAATAGCAAAACATTTTTTGACATTTATTTACCGTGTGCGGTTGCCAGGTGTTTCAATATGGACATTTTTCATAAATGCATTCTTGATGATAGTTAAATATGAGAGGTTTGAAAGCTGATAACATTAATGTTATAGACATGTTGTGCCGAGCAAATGAGTACAAAACGTATTTAACAATGGATGGAAACTTTTCGCGTGTAATTTTTTTCTACTTTTTCTTTTTAAACGTACATTGGAAATCATAACAAAATAGGATAATAGCGTGTACTTATGTAAAGGAAATTACTTGGCAAATGTAATAAATATACCTGCGCATGTATACACGCGAACATATGGCGCCAGAGTCATGCATTAATGCGTGACTCCGATTGGCAGTAATCATAATTCTTAACTTAATTTTGGAAAGCGTATACAAAATAAATCAGGAACGCAAAACGCCGCGCTGTTTTGGGAACTTGGGCTACTGTTGTTTTTGTGGCGGCCCAGCCAGTTGATTTAAAGTCCACTTACTCAGTCCGGAATGCTGTCTTTGAGGTCGCTTTTTTGATCGTTATTCCTGTTTATTCGAATATCGTCTTCAGGTCAGGGGAAAAGATGTTTTCCACAGGTTTTGCGAGTCTCAACAATAACAACGATCTATAAGCGTCTATAAATCTGCTACCTCCTCTAAAAGCGCTTATAAAGTTCCGTGATAAGCAGTTGTGGTCTTCGCTGTGCTTATTCTGTAGTGAAATTTGATGTTCATTGCAACTTGCTAGAATCCGAGTCCAGCAACATAACTGACGATTTGTGGCATAGCTCGGGTACACAACCCAACCCAGACAAGCTTGCTATACTGTGTAGAAATCAGTACAGAAAAGCTATACATATACTATAGAACAGTACAGGAACGCTATCTGGCACTCTGGTTTAGATCCTAACTTTAGCAAAATTGCAGAAGTCAGTCAGCACTGTAAGTTTCTTCTGAGATATCTTTTCAATAGACTTGAAAACGGGGTGAAAGTTGGATATGAATGAACTATGCTGTTGCCAGATTACCGTGCAGAAGACCTGTCCGCCGTTGACACTGACCTTATACAATGTATGAACAACCGCTAATACTTTTGTTATTTTCTGCATTTATCCCATCATCGCAGGGCGTAAATTATGAGCCGTTTTTGCATTTTTTTGCGTAACAAATTCATTCTCAGTGGGTGACTTAATTCACGGCTGAACACGATGTCGTCGTGATGTATGTCCTAGGTGTGATGCTAAAGATGTCAAACATCATCTAATATCTTAATGCATATTTGAAAGTTGGGCACGTGTTGTATATGGCACCATAAATCCCGTGGGCTCGTGACGTGTGTCATCCCCTGACCGCAGGGTTTTGTTACCGATGCGATATGGGGCTGCTGGAACCGTTGTTTGCAAAACTATGAGTTTCATTAGGAAAGCCAACAAACTCCGAATCTACTTGGGATGGGGATCCTATAAGAGCAAGCCAGCCTGCTTTGCCTCACTATATGCATACATGGACAAGTAACCCCCCTCCCGTGTGGTCTATAGAAGAACCAGACAAGGAAAATGATTTTAGACATTTTACAATCCTTTTTCGTGACTCCAAAGTTTTCAACCTAAACTTGTAGGAAAACTTTAAAAAGAAAAATTGTAAATGGAAAGAAAATAGTAAAAGTGACTGATTTTATTTTTTGAATTATTGCTGAAATTAAAAAATAATATGAAATAGTGTTTTTATCGCATTAAAAATATTATTTTTCAAATTTTCTTTTTACTGTACACCTATTCAAAAAAATAAAGTGCGACACAGTAAGCCTACCATGGACCTGGGGTTACTGGGATACTTCTGTAAGTGGGAATTCTGGCAAGGTCCCGTGAGATCCCACTTATCCAGCTTCAACTGTACATGTATATAGCAGTTTTCTAGACATTTCCCGAGTGGACGACTTAGACAGGTCTCTAGACGTTTGGCCCAGGCAGCACCTGAGGTGCAATTAGGCGGTAATGGTCGGCGCTGCATCCGCTGTGTGTATACCGATACAATTTATTAAAGACAAAAGCAAAAAACGCTAGAGGATGCAATTACTTTCGCAAATACTCTGGTTTATCACTCCCACCATGAATTATTGACGCGCGAAGGGTCAGCAAAAACACCCGAAATGTGTCGGAAAAGCGGTAATTTTCTACGGCGCTTCGCACCTGTCCTGGTCAGGCCGAGTCTGACGTCGGTAATAAGCAACTCGAATTTATGGCCCCCAATTTGGCCTCCACGCCCCCAAATGGTACCTTGAAGCCCGTAATTTCCTGAGCGGCCCCCTCGAGCGATACACTATGACGTGCAGGGCTCGTATATTGGCAGCGCAATTGGCGCAACAGGTTGGAAGCGGAAGTTATAACTTTTCAAATTTGTACTTTTTGGCTTTTTTGCGCGGAAAAACGTGGCGAAGCGAGAGCGCCGGACTGCGTGGTTAACGGCGAGTAATTTGCGGAAAATCGCGATGTTGCGATTTAAGTGCTTAAGTGCCCGTTCGTGGATTAGCCCTGGTCTGAGCCTGTAATCTCAATGACTACGTGACACGAAATAGCGTCGAGAGGCGAGTGTGATGAATTTGTGATCACAGGAAGAACACTGATATGGCGATTCGCATCTGTCACGGTATATTACAAATTAATGTGCACAATTGTCTTAAGGCTGAGCCAAAAGCATGCCTACCATGCAATAAAATTACACATTTCTGTTTCAAACGATTCTCATAATTGCTAAATTTATTTTTCCCCCTGTAGAATTGCTTGCCCTCTAGGGTCTGCGTTATTTTTATAACTTAAAAAAGTCCCGTTTATTTAAAATAAAAAATGTTCAAGTTTTTATGTTATACAGAATAATACAGACCCTATATACGCTGGAAAAAAGAAATCTTGTACACGAATTTTAACAAGTATTTGAAGCAAAAAAAATGTTTGCATGTTGGGAATCCTTTTGGGTCGGTTATAACACATACGCGTATATTTTAGGAATATGAACGTTTATAGTGCAGATATGCATGTAGACACATAGACAGTGTGTATCTCATATTGCATGTATTAAACAAATTAACATATAATAAATGTATATAATGTACTTGCATGGTATATCTACATGTATAGACGAAAGATCGTAACCATGTTGATTCGTCCATGATTTCAGAAATTGACAGTAGCTGCATAATCCAAGATTTGTACTCTATTGGGAGGAGAGAGGAGGAAGGGGAGATTGGGCAAAGGGAGCTAATCATTTGCAAGACTGTAATAATGAGAAGGGTTAGGCTAAAATCCATTAAACTCAACTGGATCCGACCCTGGATGTTCTTTCTACTCCATCCACCCCTGGAATAAAATTATTATTATTATCATTATTATTATATAAAATAGCTATCCTACCTAGAAATCTTGCACGGTTAGAGAAACATATTTCTGACTTGCCTAAAACTTGCCTCTCAAAGATAAGTTATAGACAGGTACGACGCAGTTTCTGCAATGGCCAATCAGTTTTGCCATGCCTGCAGGAGCTGCGTATCCAAAAATGTAATTCGAATTATTTATCGTCATTGAAATTAAAAGATTTCGGAGGGGCGAAATTCGTGTTTCTTAAACAGTGATTAATGCAACACCGACTTAACGAGCTAACTGTCTTTCTTCTGCTGGAATCAATAGCGCTGCTAGAGCGAGGAGGAGGGGGGGGGAGCAGCGAACGAGGGGTGCCGCCCACCCCCGTAATCTTCGAATTGTGCCCTGGCGTCCAGCTCGCGCAACTCTGGGGCAATTAATCAACGTTGCTGCGCCCAACAATGGCGCCCGTAATGAAGTTTCGAGGACGGAATGGTTGCCATTGTTTGGGAAAATGGACGAGTTTGGACGCCATTGTTGCGGAACGTTCACCGGGAATATTTATTAGTTTTTAATCCATTTATGGGGAGGCGCGGAATTACAGAGGCACATGCAACATTGTTGTGGACGCTCACACTTGTTGTTATTTTTGTTTGTGTTGTTAGGAATTCGGATAGATTCATTTCGGCCATGTGATAGCTGAACTCTTGAACACATTGCGTCTCTTCAACTTTGCTAATGGGGCGAAGCTACGTGTATGTTCGAAAACAAATAAGTATCAATAACGTTTGAGGTCAGATAGGTAACACCATGACGTTGTCAATGTGAATGATATCCTTGCTATACATACATGTATATGTATAAGGATTACATTGGTTTGGCTGCATGCATTCGAATATGTTAGAAACTGAGACTTTTGTGGTCCCAAATATTACTTTCAGTAAACTTTTGTTTAGCGCATTAGATTTGATATCCTTTACCTACATGTACATGTATGTATAGGATGATGAACGTTTGATAAGTAGGTTTACACGAAGTTCTGGTCAAAATAAATAAATTCGTTCGTAATACATAAATAAAAACTGAGGTTAGCTTATTGGTAAATAGGTTTGTGTTAACTTTTGGCATATGGTTTTTAAACTGGTGTCTATTTCAGAGGTGAGAGCGATTGCAGCCATGATCGAGAATAATCGCAAAGCGTCGGTTCACTTGAAAGTGTTTGTCTTTGTTGAGTTTGAGTTAAGAGAGAATTCGCGACATTTACTCTCAGAGCCGTGATCACCTGCTATGTTGCTAGCATCCGCCGCTAGTCCATCAAATGCGTCAATGACGTGTGTATAGTACTGGAAACATCAACAGAGGTGACACCCGTATTGAGCAATTTACACCGGAGCCTGATTATGCTAACAATCTAAGCCTGAGCTCATCCGTTCAATCAGAGAATACTTTACAGGAATATAGGCTATGGTCCAGTCATGTCGTTCCTTTAAAGTGAGATCACTCTCAACTACACCAAACTAGTTGAAATTGAAAGATTATTAACTCTGAGAGACGCGAAAATATGTCCACTTGAGAGTGTGTACTTCCAGTGGCTCGCGGAAGTAAGTCTCAGCGCTCTCACCTCTCAAATGTAAACCCAGCAAATGTGAACGTTTCATAGATAGATAAGTACATGTACATTAAATTAGACGTTCAATAATGTAAACCTAATGTAAAATTTTTTGATGCCCTTTTGATATGCAAATTTAGACGAGTTCTGGAAAATACTTGTAGTTGATACATTGGCTTTTGATTACCGGGGTAGGAACGCATTCGAAGTACAGTACAGATTTTACATCTTACATTCTTGCTTCGAAAGTCGTTTCCCATGATGCCCTCTTCAGCATATACTGGTGTAGACCTTAGTTTACGCTTCTGACGCCCTGCATGGTTGTTAGCGAGGCAAAATCAGCAAGGGGTTCCCAGGGTAGCAACCCCATCCCAGAGACAGGTTGCGACCCCCTGGTGACGGACATCCCAAGACAGACCACGCGCGGTGGTAACAAGGTATTCGTGATCTCACTTGACCATTAACCATGCCAATGCGCTGTCCATCTAGGCTGGAAAGGAGGCAACCCCCATAATGCACCAGGGGGAGCAGCGGTGCCCGGCCAGAGATCCCGTCATGGGGCAGCCACTTAAGGCCTCATTAATGTGTCCCATGCGAAAACAACTGGGGGATGTTGTTTGCTCAACTGCCAATTACTGAAAGAATAACGCCGAACAAAAAACCCATCGATGGACAATGGGTGACCACCGCCAGGGGGAGGCCATTGCTGTCAGGTCGTGCTGAAGCAAAGGACAGTTGATGCTCGTTGCCGAAATTAAAGGAAGTGGTCAGGTAGTTTGTAGCGCCATAGGTGGTCCGAACTTGCATGTGTTGATGATGTCCATCGACTAAATAAAAAATCTAACAATCTGTTCTGATGTTGAAACAAGTCTTTCTCCTATAGATATGATTTTGATGATGCTTGTCTTGAATCTTGGTGGTTAACTGCTGGAGCTAGGAATTCACAAATTGGACGTCATCATGCATTGTGTACATGAGTATGGATGCATTCAAATATTGACATTTTGGAAATTACATAGATTTTATAGCTGGCATCCACATTTACATGTAGTGTTCATGTACGAAGCATATCTTATGTCGCTTTGCCTTGACAACATTGCAGATATTTTCAAGTTCTTGTCAAAAGGAATGAACTTTTGCTGAGTCTCTCTCGAGATTTCTATATCCTGAAATGGCATCCATGAGGTATACCAATTTCCCTTCAGGCCGCTAGATGCAATGTACGGTCATGCAGGGTAATGGGTTAAGTGGGTATAAATTCTTGACGAAAGTCAACGAATTACTAAGGTCATCCTACAGCGACATTTATGTGCACGAACATGATGGAAGTCGTCAATATGGAGCATTTATTAGGTTGTGGGCAAACCCGAGTGATAATAGTCCACTGGTACGCATCTCATGAAATATGGATATCCGTAAGTGGCATTAAGCATAGTGCAGTTTTATTGCGAAAATCTGCATAAATTCAGATGAATGTCATATTCATTCGCAACCCTTACCTAGTCGTAGGAATGACAGAGGATATTTCATCATAAACTGGAAATGCCAAATGCCATTTGCGGAGGGTCGGTATGAAATATGAAAAGCCAAATGGCACTTCGTGCAAACATGTCATGACAAGTTGACAAACCTGTACTTCTGTGCAAACACGCGCGCTTATTTCTGGAACGGGTGAGTGCACGACCCACTCCGTGTTCGTTTATCAGCAACGCAACGGAATAATGAGATCTAGACACGTGTATTAATGGGGCTGATAAAAACGTCGAAATTTCGTCGTTATTAGCGAATTGCATGGCGTGGGTTTGTAGGGACGTATCTCCCCGCATCAGGAATGCACGCTGGCAAATGGGTTTTCAGGAGGGGTCCATCGATGTAATTGCAGCGCCACTATTTGTAAAACAATGCAAATAAATGGCTGATATTGACTCTTCGTTCGTCGATTTGTCGACACGTGTCCAAGCGCCGACGATAACGCCGAACGTCGATAGATGGGGCGATAAACGCCACCCACGCCGCCAGGGGGACGCCGCCCCTCCGAGGGCTCTTTCATCAGGCGTCCTTCTAGCAATTAATATTAACACCAATACACATTAGTAAAATGGACTCCTGAACAGGGTAAGCATTTTAGTAGAGTCCAGAAATTCGAATAATGTAGCGCTGGTGCGGTGATCAGATAGATGGCGTAGTTCTAGGAATAGGTGGTTCTTTTTGTCTTGACCATCATCATGATCACCTGTCAAATCTGTGGAATTTTTTAGCTGCACTGGCATATACGGTGATGTGATATCCTCGCTCCTTTATGACGATTAATAGCCTAGAGCAGGGTGGTCCAACACGTGGCCCGGGAAGCCTTTCTGGCGGCCCTCGACAGTTCGAAAAAAATTGTCGGTAATTATGAAAAAAAATGTTGGAAAACATTAAAAATTGAACGAAAAATACAGAAATTTAACGAAGTCTAAATTTCTAAACATTTTTGTGTGTGTTCACATGTATATATATGTTCAATGTATAGTGTGTATAGTGAGCAATGTATAGTGTGTATAGTGAGCAATGTATAGTGTGCTGCCCGTGAGTTAATACCATACCCGCTCGGGCGGCCCGCTTCTAGTGACAAGTTGGACCACCCTGGCCTAGAGCGTCCTAAATTAAGAAACTTACATGTACATGTACATAAAAAATAAGGAAACTGTGAGTTACCGTTTTATCACTGGAAGGGACCCTGTGACCTATTTCTCATTGTCAGTTTCATAGATTTCGGCCAGATTGGGGATCATCGCTGTTTGGACGGGAATGAAAATTCCAGTCTGGGATCCACTTTCTTGATGCTTTTCGGCGATACATTCTAAAATACATAAGGATTAAAACGGGAATTATCAATAAATGTAAACGATTGGAAACTACATGTACCTTTATAACCTTGTAACGTAAAACGTTGTAGGGTAACATTTCATTCCACCTACTGTTTATAAAATAATTTTTCTTTACATAATATTTGATATGCACCACCTGAAATATTTGTTTGCATGAACTTAAATCATATGGAATGTATGCAAGTCCTGTTTTCAATTATGACGAAGTATCCATTTTAACAATTTTAGCAGTTACTTCAAGCAACAAGATAGTTGTATCAACTTTTTCAGGCATATGTATATTCCTACAGACTACAGTAGATAGAATGATATGTATATCCAGAATATTTAAAAATATGAAATTGCAAAAAGATGCAGGTTTTCTTCATAGTCTAAATGAGATGCAGTTTTCTATTGGCTGCAAGTAATCGATGAACGCGTGATACAAGTTGTTGTTGTTTCAAAGTTAAGGCCCACGCATGTAACGCGAACATTTTCTACCGTTTGCAACGACATTTCCATAAAAAATACTTCACGGGAGGGACGGCCTCCAATTCACACGGGTCCTAATTGACCCATTCAATACACTTAACTCGTATCGCGTCCACATTTCATCCAGTGCTCGCTTAATTTGGTCTCACTATGAAGTAACACGAACTGTGGCCGAAAAAAGAGCGTGAGCCGTGCACCCTGCACGCATGCTTAAGCCCAACCAGGTGAATGGGTCCATAAAGCCGAAAAACACGATTCCTAACCGGTAATATTTATGGCGCCATAAAATATTATCTGCATCCTGCGCGTTTTCCAAATGAGCACAAGCTGCTTGTATACCCGCCATTGTTTGCCAACAAAGAGCCATATTTCAAAACAAAACGACGGCAAGAAAACCCAAAAAGTGTGGTTTTTATTCATTTTGTTTAGAAAGAAAAGCTTAATTTAAGACGAAACCCATTAAAAGCAGTTGCTCAGAAGGCTGAATTACGACTCTGGCCTCGCTCAACAAAGAAGTCTTGAAGCTTAATTTTGAGTATAATGATTCCAAAACGTACGCTTTTCTTCGTCTTAATTGGTCTAGACTGAGCAGGATTAAACAGCGCTTGCCGGATTAACGTGGCTGTGCAACTGACTTATTGGACCCGCACCACGAGCGTGAATCTCGACCAACAGATTGACAGGGGACGATGTGGCCTGGTGTTTGGACTCTCCTGACTTTGTATCCTGGTTTGCTTTTCAGACTCCCATTCCTCTCCATCCTTTACTTCTTCCTTCTCCTTTGCTTTATCTTCACCGTTAGTCTTTTCCTTTCCTATTTCTCATTCTCTCTCCATCTTCACTCCACATTTTGCTCATTCCTTCATTTTCAATTAGCGTTGTCGCTATCTCCCGTGATGCACATGTAATTTCTGCTCTTTTGTTTTTCCTTGGTTACCTTTCTGGAACATACATGCATCTTCCTTATCGTTTCGCAATATTTCATGTTTTTCTCTCACCAGTCTCTCGCGTATCCCTTTTTTCCCTTTCTAATTACTTCTGATCATCTTCATACCTTACATTTCTCCTTCTTTTGTTGGCTTATTTTTTCATCTTTTGGTCTATCCATCCTTCTCCTTTTCACCACCATTAACAACTTCTCCCATCATCTTTCTCTATCTCCATTTCTATTTACTCTCTCACAGTCCACTTGTTCTTTACTGTGCCACAGTCAAGACATGTACCTGTTTACTTCCAGTCTTCTTTTCCTTGCCCCAATAACTCCTAACATCCGTTTTTCTATCCCTATATTTATTCCCATTACCGCTTTCACCTCGATTCTGTCACCCTTTGGATAGTGACTTTACCTTCAGTCCACTCGCAAGTAGTGCTGTTTCAGATTTCTAAAAAAATACTTTTTCTGTACCATTTCATTCCGTCTGCTGGATCTGATAATAGGACGCGATAAAAACAAAGGCTGCAATTTTCTCCCTGGATGGCGCTGCCGGGAAGTCGTTTTGTCCATGAAATGACCGAACAGAAACCTGGTTTTCATTAAAAAACGGAATAAATGAAATACCTCTGATGGCAAGCTCAAGCGTGTGTGGCGAGGCGAGGAGATTTCTGACAATTCTCTGGTCATGTCATGATTATCATGTCCGAAACACCGACAGTGTAATTAAGGGGCTCATCAGGTGACTTGCGAAACAGCTTTGCCTTCTTCCTTAAAAAATATCACTGGAATCCCTATAACCCAGATGCTTCTTTGTTGTTTTTGAGGGCAGGCGATAGCGATGGCCCATTTTTAGTACCCTTTCCTTGATGAAGTGTGGGTTTCCGTCAAAATATTACACCTCACGCTGAGTTTTGAGTTTTAATAACGCGCATTTCCACCATATTTTGAGAAGCCTGTCACGCCGAGGCTTTCGCAGTCACGAATTAATTAAGGCCTCAGAAATGCCATCTGGCGGTACCTGTCGGGAGGTCGAGGGTCAACGTGACTTATTGTGGCCATTGCTACAAGTTTGTAGTTTAGTAGTTGCAATCTCAAGATGGGAAAAAAATTCACATTTTTGCTTCAAATACTCTTGATAAATTTATTTTTCTCAGTGCAGAGTTGGTTGTCCACTTGGATTTCCGTTATGATTAATAATTACAAAATGTCCAGTTTATTTATAAAAAGTGAGTAACTTTGAAAACTTTAAGGGTCTTCTTTGCAATGCAATCTTGCATTGCGGGCAGCATAACGGATTTTCCCCAAATTTTTTACATTTTTTAAATAATTAAACGGGACATTTGGAAATTATAAAACATAACGAAGACCCTAGTACAATTGTAGATTATAATTATACACCGGAGGAAATAAATGTATCAGTTATAACAAGCAATTGAAGCAAAAATGTGGAAGTAACCTTTTTGTATGGTTGGCACATCTTCGATATACGGCATATTTCTTTGGAATGCGAGCTTAAGACAGCAAAGGAGGACGTCATATGAATATGACATCCTCAAGTCACACTAAAAATACATGTGAGCATGGCGTGTGAAGTTGCTTTTGAGCTAACATTCCTTCCATTATCATGACTGATTTTACAAATCTAGTCATTGTCAGTCCAAGCATCCAACTGACGTTGATATTTTACAAGCCATGTTCTATTGTTGAACCAACGTTGCCCTCGCTTATGATCTTATGCAGTACCAGTTAATATCCACCATTTGCAGTCTGATATGTCATCATTTTTCACTTGCACTTTCAGTTTTATAAGTCTCTAAAACTGGATTGCTTTCAGTCACCAGTCACTGTACAGTAGTCTCGCATCGCTGATTTTGTCCCACTTTGTGCTCTGCATGCAGGATGAGCGTCCATGTTATTCACGTCACGTTTTCATCCATCGTAAAATTACTGTTTTTTTTCTTCGTCTTCTTCTTTTGGTTTGAATTCAGATTTTACAAATTTGAAGTGACATTTTAGCAGACTCATGACGGTTTCATGAAAGTCTGCGGCCCACCTGCAAAGCCGCCAGAAAACATGAAAATCTGAATCAGAATATGCAATGAGGCCTGCGTCAACCCCAAATTTAATCACCCACGGTAGACAGTAGCACAGCGGAATACGCGCGGTATGCGACAGGTCTAAGTTTGGGAATCTAAATCACATTTATGCGTAATATTTTATGAAATAAGTAAATATAGAAGTTCTTGAAAGAGGAGCGGGTCATGAAGCATGCATATCAAGAGGCTGCTTCTTGAATTTTACGATTGGAAGACGGGAATGTACTGAAATGTAGTGAATTGGTGAAAAGGAAAGAAAACGAGGCAAAACAGATTATGAAAAGTTTCAAGTAAGATTTGACCTTAAGCGGGAAAATTCAAGAAAAAACCTTAACGCAAAATTTAATTTTTAATTTTTAAAATTCTAAAAATTCAGCTCTGCGTTTGTTTCTTAGTTTTGCGCAATTATTTATGAAATTTAAGTGCACGAGAAACAATAAATAATTTATTATTATAATGGATTTTGAAGTACTTTTGACACTCGTGTCAATTTGTTTATGAAGTAGTTAATTGCATGCATGCTGTTTTATCATTATTTATTTGTTTAAAAACGTAAGCTAATTCTGATAGTTATAATCTTATTGATTTTAAGTGAGAACGAAAGTGGCCTCTCGAAAGTATAGAAACATGAAAAATCACGAATGTAAATTTCTGCCTTGTGGTGCAAAACACTGTAGAGAAAATTCTTATAGTGTTTTCTCTAACTTGACCTCTAGCGAGGTGTGCTAACTGAAAGAGAATTTACCTCACCTAGAGCAGGGATAGAGCACTGCTAGGGCAGGTCTAGACAGATCACTCTACAACCTGTATAGACTGGACCAGTTTGTAGAGCAATGGCTAGAGCTGATTACACTTTGTACACTGTAGCATAAATGTAGCTATAAACTGATGCTATACATTACAACTCAAGGAAAAGCTTAAACATTTCTGAATGAAATCAATGCAATAATATGTGCATAGCACTTCAAGATGGGGAATTATTTTTTGAATTTGCAGTAAAATAGGAGATCAAATTAACTGAAATAAGTAGCTTTACGGTTGTTGAATCTCATACAGCAGTTCAATTCATAACTACTGTATGTGTTTTGTAAGGGTGTTTCGGAAAGTTTTTTACCTCCCAAACTTACCAGGTATTTAGAGGCCGTTATACAAGGTAAGATCCTGACTTTCACCTTCTACAAGCCGGCCTCCGGGCACCCCGTTAAACACCATGTTTACGATCAAAATTAAAATTTTAAATAGGCAGCCCCCTCCCCTAATGGCCCCTTAACCCCTTTTCTTCTCCCAAATATATGCGCGACGGGTCGTTTTGTTTTTTCCCTCAATCAAAATCGTCTCAAAAAACTACAAAGTTACCCAACGTGTAAACTAATCCAGGTAAAGCCCGAGGGGGTATAAGGGGGACTAACGTGACTGATGTTTGACAGAAAAACGAGACACAAATTGGATGCTTGATCGTGGTTGGAGAGAGGGCAAGTCCCCCCTTAGACTTCATCATTTTTTTCTTATCCATTTTTTGCACCCTTGCATGGATCGGTCCTCTCGAATAGCCGCTACCTGTCTCGTTATAACACAAGAGGATCCCCGTAACGCAAGAAGTCGCTTGCGTCGCTGCATGCCAGCTCACATAAAGATTAGCTTGAGGTGGCACTGCGGTTATTCGTTGCGCTATCTCACCGCAGTATCGCGTCAATTGCGAGATATTCGATAATATCAGTTCTTTATGCTGAGTGTCCATTTGAGAGGCGAGAGCGATAGTGGCCTCTCGAGAATAGAAACTTGCAAGTGGACAGCTCTGTTCGTGTCCCGAGGTACCGATATGCTGTGCATGAAATCAATGCAATAACTGATTAAACATACTGTACATATACTTAAATGCTTGATGGTGACTAGGCCATTCTGAGTCAAAAGATCTAGAGCAGTCTGACTAGAGCGCTATTATACTGTGTACGCTTACTCTAGGTGTTCTAGCTAGGGTTTCTATAGTCGGATCAACAAAAGAATAGACTGGTGATTCAAATGGACCAATAGAATGTAAGAGCCTGTTGTGCGATTAATCTTTCCTGTCCTTAACTGCTGCTCTCTCCCATGTGGTTGTTGCTGGCGGCCATTTTTCTTTCTTTATGGCTTCATATGCGTCGTAGGTGTGGATTTCTTTATGCTGGAGCTCCAGGAAGGATAATCCATAAGCTGAATATTTCTGATTGGTTTTAGCTCAGTGTATGCTTTTGTTGATCCGACAAAAGCTAGGATTTCGTTACATAGCATACATGTGCATGTATCTGCAACGAAAAATTGCTCTGCTTACATTTATGCTGTTTTAATATTAAGAAAATATGCAATTTTGAACATTGTACAATTGTAGAACGTGCATTACGACGTTTTTAATAAACGGAATTTCCCTAAACCTTTTTCCACACAAACATTTGTGTAGTGCCTACCCCCACATCCCCAGTACACTCCAGTCCTCAATGGGTAATTTGATTTAAATGGAACGTCTCGTGAAGGCCGCGCCACCTAGCGGTGGAACGTGCTTTCGCAGTCTGCGCCTCTACCTAACGTCGAAAAGTTCAATACGTTGACTTTCAATTAAATATTTAAATTAGGGTGGAGTGGGGACGTTGCGTTCGTCGCGTCATCGTGCCTTAGCGTTGCTCTGGGGCCGGGTCAAGGGTCAGCAGGGGGCGTGGTCTCTCAGCCATTAACAATGATGCTATCGCCCAAATGGCCTATTGTTTGCTAGCTGGACACGCCTCACCCCCGCGGCCCAATTAGGAGGTGTGCGTGACGTTGCCGATGCGTGACAACCGAGGATGCTTGCGCACCGGATGTGGATGCGACCAGAGGTCCTCAACCTTAGCTCGGTTCCCCGATCGGAGATGCATACCTGCTCGACCACCTTTTAGCCAGGACTCAAACCCTATACCTGTTTGGGACACTGAAATTTGTTATGCTACGACGTACATTGCATATTTTTTTTGAGATGGTAAACTTATGGTTTTCTCTCACCCCATGACCCCACCCACACTCACGAATGCCAAGATTTGGTTTATGTAGGCTGTTGGTTCTCAATTAACAAATTGGTATTGCGAAAGTAATATCGTGCCATGCCTATTTGAACCTTTTCAAGGGTGCCAAACCATAAAGTATCAAGTGTCAAAAAATCAACTTTTTAAGAGAAAGAAAAAACTATAGTTTCGTGAAAAATATAGATAGCATTAAATCCACAACGTTAACATCGTATGTGCCACAAGCAATGCACCCCCAATAAACGTTCTCTGCTTCTCTTGCATGTGAGAGGTACACAGCATGCATAGCGCAGTGATGTCACTCATTCCTTCATTTTGACATCCAGGTATTTGTTTCTAAAACATTCTTTCGGAGCATTGACGTGGTTCCATAGACTCAACGATCAATAACCTAACTTACCTTACCAAAGTTTGCTTTCGAGTCTCCACACGGGATTTGAAACTGATTGTAAGAGGGAATTAAGCGCACTTTCCATCCAATCAAAGAATAGTCAGGTATTGTCTACTACTTCAAACATGTTTCACAGTAACATGTATTAAACTGAAAAAAACGACTGGGGGAGGGAAGCGGGTGTTTACGATGTTATGGTTTGGCATCCCTCCCGTACCGTCTAAACAGCCAATTCATATACATGTCAGCTTATTTGCGCAAATTTAGTCTGCAAGCAATATTTTAAAGTATTTTGTCTTTGCATCTTACACTTTATTTAATCATCTTACATTAATTAGTTAATTATTGGCATACTACCATGTCTTGTAACTTGTTAATGATGGTTACATTGTTATAGAGACCCAAAGTACCGTGTGATATTTATTTGTTATGTAATTAAATTCATTTTGGTTAGGATCCAAACTTATCAAACGAAAACGTATTTTTTTAGAAACGTTCTAACATTTTTCTTATTCATATTTTCTTAATTTTATTGGTCTGCATTTATACATACTGTGCATTATTTGGCCTCGTATGTGATCCACCGAATCATGATACATACTGTGTAGATATGCATGTATTTGTTGCTCTCCTGTATACAAAACGTACTCATAATGTTTTTAATTTAAAAATCCCCAATTTGAACATATTATATGACATATGCATGAATGCAAGCTTCTAATATTCTTCCAAAAAGGTCCTTTAAAAAGTTGACAAACATTTAAAGAAAACAAGAACATGGAAGAGTTTTGCTTAACTGTTGGCTGTATAGCGTCGACTGTTGAGCAAGACATTTTGGAGACACATGTTCGAAACTGTTTGGCCATCCTGGTATATTCATTTGCTTCCAGAAGAATGCTGGGATGGTTCGACTAAGAAGCGGTCACGACCGTGCAGTCTATTATTTCCCAATTTCGATCATCTCCTCTTTTCACAGCCACGACTTGCACGTGCCTGGTGGGAGTTCTTCGACAATCTCCAATAAATTTTATCTAACAAACAGTACTCGCTCACTTTGATTTTCAAGTTTTGCAACGTACTGTATAGGCTATACAAGCTGTTTTATTTCGCCATCTACGAATATTTCAGGAAAAAAAAAGTGTCGTATCAAGCCGAGTTGATTATCGTGCGAAATGTGTATAAACAATACCATAAACTTTGCTGTTTGTTTTCTCTCGCCTGGTCATGCCATTTGAAAATTAGTTTTAAACCCACCCCTCCCTCTTCCTAACCTGAAATGTATGAATTAAGCGCTTATACGGTGGTATCGATCGATTCGTAGCATCCCCTGGCGGCCGCGACGAAGACCCATCTTATTTCCCCTCTAAATCTTTGCCCGTGGACTTTCCCGGTAAAATGGACTATTTTCTGGCCGGCGATGGCGCAGGGTACCCGGCCAACAGTCGAGTGCAATATTCCGTCAATGTTCGCAGCTCAAGTGCGCGGCCCTCTCGATTTTCGCTGCCGCCCGGCGAGCTCCTAAAGACGGCATCGGTTTGTTGAACTTTCCCAGTGTTTGCTATCTGAAGAATTTTCCTCCCATAATAGTCGACAGAGAGCTTGGCCAGCTCGTTTTTTGAGTTTTTAGCCAAGAACATTTCACATTATCTGTGGCTCTCAGTGCGACCTTTAACCTAATCATCCCTGGGACCCGTCTGCAGTTGTCAACTGACGTAAAACGTTTTGCGACCCTAAGGGTCTGGCGTCTGTGTTGTGACGTCACTAACAGCGCTTTTCGTTACCAATTTAGGACATGGACCTTTTCTCGCGCCACAACGAGCTCTGAACCACACATGGAATAATTTTCAGTGATCGAAATATCAGCTGCGGTTGGACATCGTTGATAAGGTAAGATCTGACTTTAAATGTTCGGTTTTCTTAGAAGGAGGTTTTTTAGAAAATAAACTTTAAATTTAGGCGTGGTTTCTAGGACTGGTCGATGAGTTTCTTTCAGGTTTTGGCTAATCTTTAGCTATCAAAGAATCACAATGATCTACTGAAATATTTTCAGTACCTCTTAACCTCGCAAGAAGTCCCCGTCGACCATTCTCATTCTTTGACTAAAGTGATTTTAAGGTTGAAGAGTTCTTTTAGTTAAGTTCTGCTGGTCCGAACAGCTGGTTGAACCAAACTCATTCAAGTGGCTCTTAGCATTTCAGTTGTCTTTCAGTTTTAATCGGGCACAGCATGTATAGGCCTCTTGAGGACCTTAAGGTTAAGTGGTTCTTATAAGGGCAGATTCAATGAACTGCTCGTCACACAACGCTGAATAAATGCGCAATTTTCATGTGGTCTGGTTATACAGAATTCATATTATGTTTTTCGAAGGTAGACATCATAATCGTCTTTTAGTTATGAGAGTAACATTGTATTTGGCTTAAGTTACAAGGTGTTAGCATGTACGAGTAAATATACGAAGTGAATTTATTTGCCATTCTTTATTAATGGAAAATTGCCATGGACACACTTGCATTGATCACACATCATAAACTTTATCATGGCAGCCCATACAGTGTACTCATGTATATGTAAGTGTTCTGTTACTGTTAGTTACACTTAGTTAAAACCAACAAATTAATCGCGGCACGTATCTTTATCGTGTTTTCACGGAAACGTGTCTTTGACAAACCTATGCAGCAAAAGCCATTCATTTACTGTTTGTTTGCATGTTACATTCATCGATAAACATTAGGTCGAACTCGACAAAATAACATCTATTACATGTTGTATCACAACAATCGTAATAGTCAACTAGTTTACATGCTTTATCCAATTGATATGTGATGAAGAAGTTATAAATCATTAATCATGCACGTGGTTGCAGTACACACAAAATACTTAAAATGATTTATGCAATGTATATATTGGTATGACTTCCATTAAGTAATAGGATATGTTAATATTTGCGTTGCTAAAAAATTAACATAATATCATCAAGCATATATTCTGTGTTATTTAAATATTCGGAGAAAAAAGATTGCAAACCGCATTAGAAACGTGAAGTATGAATTTTTTATGAAATTTTATTTTAATCAACTTTTAGGTTGCTGCATTTTTGTTGTTGTTGTAAAAAAGGTTGAGTATAATTAGCACAAGTTCCCAAATGTGCAGTGGGTCATTTTTGATAGCCCAAGACTCTTCACACTGATGTACATGTATCTTAAGAGTAAGAGCGATCCTCGGAGAATTAACCGGGTTAGATACTTTAAGTTTTATTTAGTTCTTATTGATTGCATTTGTCGACCATCAGCTTACTCTTCCTGTCCTGCTGATGGAATCTTGCTTATCGAAAGCGCAAAAAATAACGCGAAAATATAAAAATGCTATGCGCAAAAAAACTAGCAGGCCTACCTGATGGGAATCTTCGTGCTCGTGAGAATTAGTCTTTGCAATTGACAAATGGATTTGTGATAAATTTCCTGTCATCTTTTTCTGCGATTTCACGCTAAGTACCATCTTAGACTTAGCTTAAAAGTAGAAACGTTTTAATTTTTATCTAGTTGTAGTATATAGTATGTTTTGGGAAATTGATCCAAAGGGCCCATCTACATGCGAAACATTAAAAAAATCGGCGTTCATGCTCCAAAATTAAATGGCCACACACGAGACTGCTAATATTATAGTCCAAGGAATATGGCCTTACAGTAATCCATGTAGTCAAGTTGAATCCCCATCGTTCATCATAATTAAAAAAACTAACACCAGTATTTTCAGTATTTCAGTGGCTGTTAAGCAAATACAGGGATTGGGTCTATAGGACAGTTAAGATAGCCATACATTTATCATTCTAAAATGTTTCCATTTCTACACTACCTGTTGAAAAATGCATGTAGCTAAGCCAAAGAATTGATTTTTGTCTGTAACTATTGAGAAGTGATACTACTAACTAGTGGTATATACTTTTCTGCAAAACGATAGGGGCATATACCCCAGTGCCTCTCCTCTGGATATGCTTAGTAGGCATGCGTGCAGCTTATAAAGTGGGTTTTTTATTGTAAAGTTTCCTGGATTTCTTTTTCTTCAATTTTTGTTTTCGAGTGTTTCTAAAAATGGCTTGTCCAAATGGCCCCAGGTTCCAGTCTCACGTGGTGCGCGTAGGATTGCGTGCATTATAAAAAAGAACAAAAAATTGGTGCATTTTGCCCATTTCTTACGGGAGGTTAAAAAAATGGGAAAAAGGCTTTCTAAGTCGATAACGATCCGTGGCCATCTGAAATCTCGCTGAATCGTCGTCTCTTGTTTGTTTTGGTCTTCAACTTTCACTTTGCCAAGCGCTTACATCGAGTGCTTGCCCCGGCTGCAGCGCAAGAAGGACGCGGGCTTTCAGTTGTCCATTTTTAGCCCAGTTTGGCCAAAGAGCTTCCTTTTTTGCGCATTTTTGTGATGCGTTTTCATCTCCAGATCTGTTTTTTTTTCCGGACCGTCCTTTTCAACCTTTCGAAAAACTGGTTCTTTGCTTGTTTGGTACAATCAGTCCCGAATTGTTCGCGTGTAAATCTGCGGCGTCTTGGAAACAACATGTACTTCAGATATGAGAAATCAAGGTATAGAAGTACTGTTCTTCGTTTATTTCGAGAATGAATCGAAAATGAAATGGTCTTAAATATTTGTCGAAACATAAATAAATGCAGGACGAATAATACGAGTAACATGCAATGTAATGAAGCTTTAAGGCTTGATTATTTCAATATTGACTCTATTTCTCAGAAACATCAGCTGAATAATTAAAACAATTACAGATGTTATCGCAATGAATTATTCTGTTTAGGATAAAATAAATTTTGGGTATATTCACGTGCGTTAATTTGCTTAAACAGCAATTTGTTTTACGGCTGCGTTTATTTGTTTAATGTAGGACTACTTTTATAAAATATTTGCGCGACATGCATGATTAACATGCTGTGTGAATGCTGATAATTTGAGTCCAAATTTAAGCAAAATAAATTGGTAAAATACATCTATTAAAGAAATTTATTTCAATTGTAATTTTAAACCTATACCAGTGCGAAATAAAAATATTGTAACCCTACACGTGCAAATATTTTATAGCATGTGTAAATTGTTTTTCTATGACATGTTTGTTGATGTCTTGTATTGAAATCACATTAAGATAATAATGTATTATATTAGATGTTCGTTTTTGCAGATTTATAAGGCATGCTAAAATCAAATAGACCAGGGGCCCCTTTCTTATAGCTCGGGGAAAGCTTTTTCTTTTTAATTTCTTCTTTAAACACATCAACTTTATCCTGAAAATATAATTATTTAACTCCACGTATTATAAGAGGTCATTCCCCGGCGAATCGTGAAAGCAAAGGATCACGGCCGTCCACTGACCAGTGGTCAACTGAGGTTGTCTAAGCTTGAATTTAAAATGGATATTTACATAATTTTTCATATTTTCAGGCATCCTCATTACCTATTTGGTAATGCTTTCTCTATTGCGAAAACAATCCGGCTCGTAAACTGCTTTTCAAATGTGTAGATGTGCGTGTGTACGAATGATAATTGGCAGAGATAACCATATTACTTGCTCCTGAGTTTACAAGCTATTATTTTCGTTGTTTTTACTCGCCAATAAACATTTCATTTGTGATTTTTGCCCTTTCTTTTCGCTCGGTTTCCTTTGAACTAGACAAAGGGGTAGCCACCGTAATTTTCGCCAAAAAGAATGAAAATAAATAAAAAATAAAATTCGCAAATTTTTCGTTTTTTTAAAAAAAACTTATGGCCGGTGAACCCCCTTAGCCTCCAATTACAGTCGAATATTTAGCGCAATTTAAGCAAATTTCTTCGGTTGGTGGAACCACGTTTTGACCATTACCAAACGTTCTCCAAAAATCTAAGCGTTTCTCATTTTATGGCTGACCCCTGCAGCCGCAGGTCCCAATAACCCGGTCAAGGGAAAGCGGTTATGCACCCCGGTCCGGCAGTTTTTTATAACAAAGTCGGGCCCCCGGGGCTCCCCTGGATGAGTGTAGCAATAAACGTTATTTATTGAATGGTTACTGAAGGTAGAAACTCCAAAAAAGCATAAGCAAACACGTATTTGGGTGCAAAACACAATAAAGTGCTACTCAAACTGGTTTCCCAGGTCCCAGAAGAGTCGTGTATCACTCACGCAATTGGTTTGCTATCTAAATTTTTGTTTTCGCAGTTTGCATGACCTTGAACCGGTGGTAACGTGAGGAGGTTGGTCGCTTGAAGCAACTCGATTTCCTGTGAATCTTTACTTGATTACCAACAGTATACGTTGCAGTATACCTATAGATCGGTTTGGTTGAATTAAGAACACAATACTTCTTATGCAAATTCATGCAGAGTTTATGGACAGTGTCTGTAGTTTGTAGTACTCTTTGGGGCTATGATTCGATACAGTGCACATGTCCTTGTTGTACTAAGCTAATCAGTAATAAGCAGGTAAATTAATGCAAGTTAGGCGCGTATAGTTTAATGGGTTAGAGGTTCTGAATCTGGATATGCTGTTAAAATTGAATTTTCATTTTTACTGAAGCTTGTGTTCACTCCGCATTCTGAATTTTGCTATGAATATTTATGGAACAGTATACACTGGATATATAATACAGTAAAACCTCCTCTAACGGACACCTCTAAATAACGGACATTTTCCCAAGTCCCAGTCCCTTAACATAGGCTA